>CM037853.1:97151507-97172126 GCA_021234595.1 Delia radicum
GGATTTTGTGAACTATTGTGCATATTTTTTTGGGGATATTAAACATTTCAGATAAATATTTTAATTGAGTATAGATTAACAATAAAATCATTCCAGTTAAAGCCAATATGACACGTGTCTTTCCCAAGCAACTTTTCCATGGTTTTTTATATAAAAAATTAAAAATTTTCTTAAAATATAGTAAAATCCAAACAAATTTGTTTGAAAAAATCAAATGTCATATAGATTTTAACTCATAAATTAATCAAAAGTGAGCTAAAAATATATTACTTAGAGTTCAAATTTTTATAAAGTGGTTCATCCAAAAAAACACATTTCATGGTTCAAAAATTAAAACAACAAAAAAACATAAGCGTATAGATACGCTTATTCACAAAATGTTCAAATCCATTTAATTTTCTGAATAATTTTCTGTGAAATTTGTTAGAAATCTTCCATCAAACATGAAGGCACGTTTACGACTTCTACAACAAGAATCCTCAGAAATGTTAACAAATATTCGAACGTGATGTTCTGGCATGTAATGAATATAGAAATCGATCTGATTTATTATTTATTGCGTAATGCAAACGTTTTGAGTAATACAAAGCGATTTATAAAAATAGAATCCCCTAGATTGAAAAACTAATCGTTTTCGATGATCTTCACTTCTCTGATTATTTGTTGGGAAAAATGCGTTTAATCTTGAATTATGTTAGATTAGGTTGAAAAGAGGAATCAGAAGTGAAGATACCCTCCAATACCGACTTATGTACAATAAAATAGAACGTACACTTAAGCCCGAAAGTCGGCTTGTTGTGCGATCTCATGTTCGGTGTACCTGTCTATTCCAGAAACTCCGTTCCGTTGACGAAATTCCTTAGTCTCCTCCGGCCCATTCAACTAACGTCACCCAAAGTCGGAATGTTGTCAGTGGATCGGTGTTGAACCCTAATCCTTGCGAAAGCGGACAACCACATATATAGTGTTCTATGGTCTCGTCAATTTCCCCACTCGCAGCACGACCCATTCGAAATTGGTGTGCCCTCAGCTTTGAATGCCCGGTGAGAATACTTACCATCTTACCAAGTTAGCTTTCACACAGTATCAAATGCTACTTAGTTTCTTGTGGTTTTACTTACTCCCGAGGGGTCCCAAATTGTCCTATGAGCGATAACAGTCCATTGACGTAGTTCAGTTCTAAAAGGCTGAAATGGTTTCGTGTTCTCCAAGTTGACTGGGTCCACAGAAGAACCTGTCATGACTAATTCGTCAGTCATCTCATTCCCTGCGATATCCTAATGCTCCGGAACCCATATAATTTCAATACTGCCCCTGGTTGAGACGGTGTTGTTTTACTTCTTACACCTGAGTTTTACTTCTTACACCCGAGTTGCTGACCTCATAGATATCGAATTGATTGCCTTGATAGCCGAATGGCTATCTGTAAAGATTCTTATATTTCCGGTGATTTCTTCCCGGTATAATGATCCGGGAGGCTCTTTGTAAAACATTTTTTCTAATTGGTGCTTTTTTGGGGATATTTTTTGATTTTTTGGAGATAATGAAAAAAATATCTGGCAAGACTAATATAATACATGAAGTTAACATGTTTTAAGTGTGCATTATAAAAACTCAAGTATTTGTGTACACACATACATTCATACACACAGAGGTGTTCATTTAAATATCATTTTTTATATATTATTTTTGATGATGAGATTTCAAAGGTAAATAAACGGAATTAATAATAAGCCGTTATGAAAAATCTACACCTAGAAAACGGAATCGGTGTTGGCGACCGTATTTGTTGTCAATCGAATGTTTCGGTTGCTGCAACCGATTTTACCAATTCATTCGAATGACTACTAATACGGTTGCTAAGGCCGAGTCTGTTGTCTGGGTGTAGTAGTTTTCGATTAAAGAATTAAATTAGTCTTTATCTGTTTATATCTTCTCAAAATTAATTAAAAATTTATTCGCTTTAATTAACGCAAATAATTTCTAAAACCATCTAACGATCCACACTCAGGAAAAAATCTTTATTATATTTATGAAAAATTTTATACATATATAGAATTTTGAGCAATTAGAGCTGTCGAATAACGATTTGAGGAAATGAATGTCTAAAATAACAACAATTTTAATAAATTCTTAAAAATTGTGCGAAAGAAATAATAAAATTTTTTTGTGATTTTTTATAGAGATTTGATTTGTTAATACATTAAAACTTGATTTTTAATAAGATACAAACTTGTTAAGTTTATGCAAATCGTCAAAGTATCAATTTCAATTATTTTTAACATCACTAGAGGGCTCTGTTAGAGTATACAATTTACGGAAAATGCCCATCGTCCTATCAAGTTTTGTCAGAAAATTTGTCCGGAATCTCTGCTTGCTAAAAAACGAATTAATTCCAGATGATAGTGGTTAAATTTTTGACGCATTAATGCTCACTGTTCCCATATGAGGAAACCTCGATTTTTAAGATTTTCTCTGGAACTACTTGTAAAATAATCTAAGTAAAATTATTTTCTTAAAGCCAGTTAAATTTCGAAATTTTGATATCACATGATAAAATTAATTTTTTTCCAAGGAAAAATTTAAATTTTAAAATTATTTGATACTACTGACATGATATGCATATATGTATTATTAATATTTATTATTTGTTCAGACACTAATTAAACCTCTTGAATCAAATTTTACATTACAGATTTTTAAACGGTTCGATTAGGGGAGCTGTTTTTCACTTTTTGATCTTTGGTAATTTACAAGAAAATCTTTAAACTTTTCTCAATTTTGATTTCCCTATAACATATATGGGCAACTTCAAAAATTTACGGCACCTACACATTTTTTTTCAAGTCTTTTTTTTGTCTGACATCAATGTCGATTTGCGTGTGTATAAACCGATATTTGAGCATGTGAAATCCTTTCGCGTTAATCATTTTTATTAAACGGCGCAAATTTTACGGCAGTTTAAAGTTAAAAATTAAAAAAAAATATTAAAATTACAGTTTTTGTTCAAATTGAAAAATGATAACGCGTGTGGATAATATCGCTTAAGGGCTTTCTTAGCACACTAAAATATTTGTAAAAGCTTCAATACTTTTTAAAATACACTGATCGTATATGCATATAAAAATTTATTTAAAATTTTTAAACATTTTACAAAATTATGGCTAGTACAAGGCATAATTTGCAATATTTGCATATCGCTAATGGTTTAAGAGATATAACCATTTTTTGTTATTTTGATTTGTTATTTTTTATTTTGTTACCTTCAAACATTCGCAAGATTTTCCACATTCTTTGCAATTAAAATTGTTCTGCAAATTGGAAGCTGTAACTAACGTTTCGTTAGTTAAATCTTGGGTTTTATTGATAGATTCTAAGCCGTTTTCAATTTTTTTTAATCCGCAATTTTTTGTTTTGATGGCATTGTTTTTATTATTATTATTATTGTTATTTAAAACCGAATACCTAACTGACTTTCTGACACCAATTTGCGATTTGTTTGTTTTTTTGTTGCTTTTTATTTTTTCAGATTGGCGATATTGGCGCTTTTTATCGGTTAATTTGTTTCGCTTCTCAGTTTTCTTTTTACGAATTTCACGTTTTTTTTAACGTATAACCTGAAACCATTTTACTAATTTTGTTCACAACTGTTCACGCACATAAATAAAATAAACTGAATTGAAACTCAAATATTTATTCTTAGAAGCATTCAGCAAAGGCTACTATGATCATAGAGTTTTTTATAAAAAGCAAGTTCTTTAAGATGTCATTGCATCTTGTTGAAATTTGTTAAGGTGGCACTCGTTAATATTGTTTAAAAATATAGTCTCACTTTCTAGGGGTTCAAAACAAAAAACGATTTTTTTTTGCAAATATTATTATGCGACCGATTATAAAATACTTGTTGGGATTCTGGGTTACTTATTAACCCGAATTCAAGAATAATTCTTTTAAATTTTCAAAATCAAATATTTCATACAAGGATGCTTTTTGAGGTTAGAAAACTTTTGTTTCCTCCATAAAATTTTAAATACTTAAAATTTTTTGGTGCGTTTTTGATTTTAGTATCAAGCTCAGTAAAGTCTTCCATTCGATGTACGTTTGAGCGGAATTGATACAGCGCTTTAGTTGTCACAAAGCGAAATGTGTTTGGAAAAAACTGCCGCTGCACGAGACAGGATTGAAAAAAAATATTTTCTTTTGCACTTTCTCAGTTTAGTCCGTCGCGAAGAATCTACTTAGATACCTAAACATGTTCCCATGCCAAGTTTTAATATAAAAAAGAGCTTAAAAAAAAATTGCTTTTTTGCAAAAATTTTCAAAGTTCATAAAATTTTTGCGTTTAAAAATTTTAAAGTGCGTTTTCGCCTCGGAGGTGTACTTTACGAAGTTACTCACATCACGCAATACACTAGCCAAATTAAAAGATAATTCAGATTGTCAGACGCAAACAAGATACATTTTCAAAAAATTTACGCTAATTATTGGTGCGCTGACACGTTACGTTATTTATGCGCTGACTCCAACTTGATATGCCTCAAACTTTATAAAATTACGCCGTTTTATTAATTCTGCGCTTAAAACACATTTTTATTAAACGGCGCAAAAACCCTATTAAAAATCTTCAAAAAGTTCAAAATTCGGAAATTTTGGTTTCACTTGTAAACCACCATGCAACTTTTTACCCAGCTGCGATATCAAATATTTCTTTTTTGTGGATATACACTCCAAGTCTAGTGACTATATTTTGTATTGGTGTGGATCTGCAAGCTAAAACTATTACAAAGAAAACGGAATGAATGAAAAATCTCTTGCAAGTTTCAAGTTTTTTTAATTTTTCGAATTTTAGATGACCACCAATTCTTAAGGTAAGACTTTTTCAACGTAAAACTTTGCACGTAATATCCTTCAAGTATAGTCATCAAAACCCTGTACAACGTTTTTTTCAATTCATAAAACTTAACGAAATAAGAGCCATAGTATGTCGGTTTCAGCAGGTGCTCAACAAATTTGAAATAGCACATATACATTTTTACTCTATTCTCTTCAGCAGATTTCATTTGGGCGTTAATAGGTTAATGAAGTTAATTTTAATGAAGATTAACAAAACATTTTTTTGCTTTATTGAAAAAAAAATGCGTACATTTTGTACAAATCCTTTATCAAATAAATTTTTTTCTTTCACGCACGTTCTCTAATACACAACTTTTTCGCTTGACCAAACAACAGAACTAAAATTTTCTTTCTTTGCTTCAAAATGTAAGTTTTGTTAGAGTGAGAAAAATATACAGCATAGCTGTTAGGGTGGGGCGATTTGAACATCTTAATGGGCGCTTCGTGTTTCTGATTCTTGGGATTGTACTGAGCAAAAAAGTCCACTAGACCATTCGTCTACGGTGAAAATCGAGCTTCCAGATTTTGACTTTTTCGCCGTATTTTGTGAAAGTAACAATATGTGGGATGGACATATCTCAGGAAGTAGGAGGAGCTTATGGTATTAATCTCTTCTTTGGAAGATTCTCTAGCAGATTAATACATCAATCATATTTGTGGGTGGGGTTTAAGGGAATAATTTTTAATTTCAAAATAGGGCTTTTTTGCCGTAGACGTATGGTCTAGTGGACTTTTTTGCTCAGTACAATCCCAAGAATCAGAAACACGAAGCGTCCCCTAAGATGTTTTCCTTCCATACTAATCGCCCCACCCTTATATCTGTGGTTTAGGTCTTCTATTAACTATATTTCTTTTAAAAACTAACAATTCTAAATTTGTTCAACGAAGAACAAACAAATTAAAAAAAATGTGTATATGTGTATAATTTTATATATCAATATAGAAGTTAAAACGTTAATTCAATTTAAAAATTTCCATTTCAAATAAAAAAAATATAATTTTAAAAATCATTTTATTACATTTTATTTAAAAAACATAATATATGATACAATTTCATTAATAGAATGCAACTTTTTCCCCTGAGCGCATGTGCTTTTAAATAGATAATAAGTTAGGATCCAAATATCAGATTTAAAGTTCTATTTTATTCATCACTGGTGCTTTTTTAAAGATGTACACAATTACACCAGTTATAAGAGGCACTTAAATCACTTTTGCTGATTATATTTTAATTTACATTACTCGCACATATACATACATAAAACACTCATCTTTATTTACAGACATAAAGTTTATCAACAGTAGTAATTTTTTATTACACTCAGGGAATTTTCTGTTGTAAATATTTGTAGTTGTTTGAGTTGTAATACAGTATCTTTATTTTTAAGTGCAAAAAGAGACATTTGTAGAAGATATTTCAGTTTTGACTACAATTGAAGGTCTTGTTGTAAAAACTTGATAAGCCACATTTTATTTTTAGTTTGTTTTTGCCTTTTACATGCTAAGAAGATGCAAATAATATGACTTTTGCTGGACATTTATACTATAGGTACTTGCAATTAAGCAATACATCTATCAGATATTAATCAATGGATGCCTAAAAAACAGCGAAAATCCATAAAACAGTAAATGTGGCTTATCGAGTTTTTAGAATAAGGCCTTCAATTGTAGTTCATTTAAAAAAACAAACCATATCAATTTACTGTATTATGATTTTACATACATTTTATACAGTAGTTTTTTTTTTTTATTTAAAGAAATAAAAAAATAAATGTTTGTTTATTTTTTACTGCATATGTGGTTCATTTTTACTACAATTGTGGTTCATTTTTTGAACATTAAAAAACGAATGACAATCTTAATTGAATTTACTGAAATGTAAGTCGTCCTTTCTTCAAGTGAAATTTAATTTATATTTAACTACATATGCAGTGGGGTTTACCTACATAGTATTCTTAGTGTATATATATAATCATATATACATAAAGATTTATCTTCATATATATATATATATATATATATATGTATGCACAGCGCATACTTTAGGGACACGGCCAAAATTGTCGCTGAAATATGCGGTGTATAGAATAAATTGTCCTCATCTCATACGCTAGATGTATGAAAAGGCGCGAAAACTTTGGGGACAGTCCCCAAAGTAAGCAAATGTCCCTAAACTATGCGGGGGAACGAATAAATATCCCTAGAGTATGCGCTGTGCATACATATATATATATATATATATATATATATATATATATATATATATATATATATGTATGCACAGCGCATAGTTTAGAGACATTTATTCGTTCGCCCGCATAGTTTAGGGACATTTGCTTACTTTGGGGGACTGTCCCCAAATTTTTCGCGCCTTTTCATACATTTAGCGTTTAAGATGAGGACAATTTTTTCGATACACCGCATATTTCGGGTACAATTTTGGCCATGTCCCTAAAGTATGCGCTACGCATACATATATATATATATATAAAGGGTCCGGCATCTAACGTTTTTTTTTTTCAACTAGTGCTTATTTCGTGAATGGTAACACTTAGCTCATGTCTGATTTGACAGATAATTAGTTTTATCCTTCCGCTGATCGAATATGGTTGTGTATACGCTTGAACAACGCTGGGAAATATTGCGACATTACTTTGAAAATCATGGTAATGTTGCCGTTACAGTCAATGGCGATCGTTATCGGGCCATGTTGAACGAATTTTTGTTCACAAAAATTGAAGAGGAGGATATTGGCAACATTTGGTTTCAACAGGACGGTGCTACGTGCCACACAGCCGAAGATACACTCGATGTTTTGCGCCCTGTTTTTAAAGATCGCATTATCAGCCGCAGAGCTGATGTCGTCTGGCCACCTCGGAGCTGCGATTTGACACCGTTGGACTATTATTTGTGGGGTGCTGTCAAAGATAAGTGTTACGCTAACAAGCCAGACACTATTGACGCTTTACACAATCGATAATGTGCTTAAAAATTGGACCGATCGTGTATGCTACTGCATGGCCAGCCGAGGCAGCAATTTGAATGACATTATTTTCCATTTTTAACCGGAAGGATTGTACTTTCAAATAAAAAAAGAAATTTGAGACAAAATTCAGTAGTTTTTTTTATAGCATTTTCAAAAAAAAAAAGTTATATGGCAGACCCTTTATATATATATATTAGGCCGGGTCGATTTGTGGGGAGGCAAAAAAATCGGCCAAAGCTCAGTGAAAATCGTATTCTAGCGATCAAAATAAGAAACTTTGCGGAATTAACCATACCTCTAAAACGAATTCTACTACCCCGAAACTGTTGACTTTTGTCCCGTAGGGTCAAGTTTTGAAAAATCCCACTTTGACCCATGTAGAGTGCCCCAATCGAGTCCAAATGTATGACCAACCCCCACTAACTTTGAAGGGCCGATCCACCCATGCTCGTGGCACACCCCCCTGGAACTCCCCTGGGGGGTTCCCCATACAAACATTTCAAAAAATCTCCATTTTTGGCACTTTATTTTATTATTTTTTATTTATTTTATTTATTTTTAATATTTTATTTATTTTTTCTCTTTAGAAATTTATTTAGTCAGAACATATGTAAATGAAAAAATTAATTTAACTTAGTAATAGAAAAGAAAAGATAAAAATTACTGTTTGAAGTCTTTTTTGCTTTCAAGTCTGGGCAATTTCGCACGGCTCTCTAACGTCGTCGCCATAACAGCCTCTACATTTTCCGGTATAACTCGTTTGGAAACGCTAGCTAGCAATTGAACGTGTCGTTCTGTTCCTTGTATGTGTGATGGAATTTTTGGATCATTAAACGGTGGATCATCTTGATTTAAATATTCTTTCAAAGTATCGTATGGAATGCTTCGAGTGAATGGTGGTTCAAATACGTCATTTTTGTCATTCATATTGATCATTTCCGTGTAACTCAATTTTCCGGTTGCCGATCTTGGTCCAGTGCTGGTTGATTTATCCAAAGCTTCAAACAAATGCCGAAACGGAAGTTCGTTGAAGTGTAGAAGGCAAACGAACCAATGCAATGGTCTTTTTAACAGCAATTCGAATCGTCGTATAATTCCACCGTGTGGGCCAGTGTTTGTTGGCTCACCGTCAACGCATATGCCAATTAATTCATTCAGTGATATATTTTTATCGTTAAAAAAATCATTTAATTTGGTTGTTTTGTATTCAGCGGTTTCATGTTCCAGTCTTACGTAACCAATCAATTCAGAATTCGGTTCTCTCAAAATAACAAGATGAGGTTCTTTTACCATCCTAGTATGATACTTCTCATCAATTGCATCTCTCGTTAAAGTATCATCTTTTCTGCCATCGAATGAAAATGCTAACAAATTGGTATCATCTAACCGTTTGCGAAGCACTTCTTGTTTGCATTTCTCTTTTTCTCGGCGAACTTTCGATTTATCCATGATGAGAGGTTTGCCATGGGTATCTTTCATTTTAAAATCTTGGAAAAGAGCGGTTCCCATTGCTGATGCTACTCTATCAGGCACACCAAATCTGTCACATACCAAGGCAAAGTTAAAACAATCGTATCTCTGTGTGTATTGTGAACTTGTGCTTATATCCAAATCTTCTTGAACCGGTGGCGGTGCGTATGTTGAATCATCGGGATCTTGGTATGTTGGCATTGATGACATAGACGTTGCTCCTTGCTCTTCAATTTCCATCGCAAATCCATCCATTGTTAGTCTTCTCTGATTATGTTGATCGTGCATAAACTCTTTGAGGCGTTCGGGAACCAAACCGCATGCACATGGAGCTGCCTTCAAATCGCATTTACATGTTCCAATGAAAAAAATTGTTTCCAGAGATTTTACATACTCTGTAAATTCTTGGTGTTTGTTTCTATTCTTGATTTGCTCTTGATATTTGACAAGCAATCTATTCAATTTATTATATACACTTTTTTTCAGCATTATTTCCATACCAAGTTTTTTCCAAATTCCAATCAACTTATCTTGTACTTGAATAGTGAATGATTTATAGAGCAATTTTTTTTGTTCGCTCAAGTAAAAATAATATCTCAAAATATCCAGATGGGTTGGTAAATTAAGATCAGTCAAATCAGTAGACACACCAAAAACAGTAACATCATGCCTGGGTATATGACTCATTGGGTTTTCGATAGTTGTTGATGTTGTTATTGCTTCATCTTGCGGTGTAAAGGATGGTGGATTCATTGTAAACTTTTTGATTTGGAATGATTTTTTTTTTAAATATTTTTTTATCTGAAATTAGAACTTCACACTTTGAGTTCTTCACAACGACTTAATGCATTCACAAAAACTGTTGCGTTATATATGGTCTACGAGGTAATAAAAATGAAATGGTAATTTTAATTCTACCTGTAACCGATTTTGTTGTTAAAACTGCCCATTAAATACTTACATGTAAATTAAAAGTTAATCTGACCACAAAATCTGTTAAGCAAGTGCGCCTTTTATTACTTCTGGAAAATCCTTTATGATAATTTTATGCTCAATTCTACCTGTAACCGATTTTGTTGTCAAAACTGCCCATAAAATACTTACATGTAAATTAAACGTTAATCTGACCACAAATACTGTTAAGCAAGTGCGCCTTTTATTACTTCTGGAAAATCCTTTATGATAATTTTATGCTTTCTGTTAAGCAAGTGCGCCTTTATTACTTCTGGAAAATCCTTTATGATAATTTTATGCTCAATTCTACCTGTAACCGATTTTGCTTAAGTAAGTTTACGACATGCAGCTGTGTCTTGTGGTGGCTTAAAAAACCCACACAACCTATTTTACGACCTGCAACAGAACGACACGTTCAATTGCTAGCTAGCGTTTCCAAACGAGTTATACCGGAAAATGTAGAGGCTGTTATGGCGACGACATAAGAGAGCCGTGCGAAATTGCCCAGACTTGAAAGCAAAAAAGACTTCAAACAGTAATTTTTTTATTTCTTTTCTATTACTAAGTTAAATTATTTTTTTCATTTACATATGTTCTGACTAAATAAATTTCTAAAGAGAAAAAATAAATAAAATATTAAAAATAAATAAAATAAATAAAAAATAATAAAATAAAGTGCCAAAAATGGAGATTTTTTTAAATGTTTGTATGGGGAACCCCCCAGGGGAGTTCCAGGGGGGGTGTGCCACGAGCATGGGTGGATCGGCCCTTCAAAGTTAGTGGGGGTCGGTCATACATTTGGACTCGATTGGGGCACTCTACATGGGTCAAAGTGGGATTTTTCAAAACTTGACCCTACGGGACAAAAGTCAACAGTTTCGGGGTAGTAGAATTCGTTTTAGACGTATGGTTAATTCCGCAAAGTTTCTTATTTTGATCCCTAGAATACGATTTTCACTGAGCTTTGGGCGATTATTAATCGACCCGCCCTAATATATATATATGCACAGCGAATACTCTAGGGACATTTATTCGTTCCCCCGCATAGTTTAGGGACATTTGCTTACTTTGGGGACTGTCCGCAAAGTTTTCGCGCCTTTTCATACATCTAGCGTATAAGATGAGAACAGTTGGTTCGATACACCGCATACTTTAGGGACACGGCCAAAATTGTCCCCGAAATATGCGGTGTATCGAACCAATTGTCCTCATATTATACGCTAGATGTATGAAAATGCATGAAAACTTTGCGGACAGTCTCCAAAGTAAGCAAATGTACCTTAACTATGCGGGAGAACGAATAAATGTGCATACATAATTATGTATGTGACTTTCCAAGCAAACTTACTCGCTTCAGGAAAATGTATATCGCAACAACGCCAAGCTAATAGTATTTGATATCCTATACATATGATACGAGTAATTAATGGAACAACTTTTAATTTTTATTTTAAAAACAGTTGTCGAAGAATTCCGTATTGATAAATTTTGCCATCATTTTGTAAATTTGTGAAATGCTAGAAATTTTACTGTATGGAAAATTTTGGAAAAAAGTCATATATAATTTTTTTTTTTTTAATTCAGGATCAGTTTTGAAATTTTAGTGTCATAAAAAACTTCATTTATATAAAAATTTCTGTAGCACGAATCCATAAATTCTGTAGCAAGAATCCATAAATGGAATAACTTTTTTAATTTTCCAAAAAAATTTTCAAAAATTTCGTGCTAATTTTTAGTATATTATTTACAATAATTTAATTGCGTTTGTAAAAAGCTAAAAATTTGACTATATTAATAGATTTTATGATGAATACATTTTTAAAAATCTCTTATCCTTAATTTGTTATTGATCTCTTAAGTGTTACGAAATATGGGCTATTCTCAAAAATATTTAAACTTGTGTTGAAGTATTTTTTTAAACTTTATAACACATTAATAGTTAAACCACTATTTGGGGATTTTAAATCCGTTTGCGTGCATCACTTTCTACAAGAAGTTAAGGCGGTTTAATATTTAAAAATAAAAAAAAAATCTCAAAATTTATTTTTTTTATTGAATTGAAAAAATGTTGACACGTGTTTTCATGAAAATTGACTTCCTTATTTTGAGCTTTAAAAAATCTTTGTCAAATTCTGTGGTTTTTCAGAAATATAAGATCTGTCTTAAAATCGCCGTTTACGTGATATTTAAAACGTGATCATTTGTTTTGGAGATTATATTTAAATTTAACGTAATCAATTGAAAATCACACACACACTATTTTTTCCGTAAAGACTACTACTATATACACATTAAATCAGTTTAAAAAAGGACTACAGACTTTTCGTTTAAAACAATTGTATTTTTTAGTTTATTTTCAACTGTTTGAAAAATTAATTGAAAAGATCCATAAAAACAATAATTGTTTTCGTTTATTTCAATACTCAATATAACATAACAAATTTTTGTTTTAAATAGATTAAATAAATTTAAATAAATTTAATAAATTTAATTTGAATATTTTAACTGCTACTGAAAGCCCGTTTTTTTTTGTTTATTTTGTTTATTGAATAACAGACAGAAAGTTAAAAAATATATTTCTAATTTAACTGTATCTTCAATTGAAGCAACTTTACCGATTAACCTTTTTAAATAACTGTTGATTTTTTATGGAAAAGTTCTTGTGAGAGATAAAACATGTTTTCTACAAATTAATTTCAACTTGCAAGGGAGGAATGCCGACCGGCAGCTCTTAATGAACTTCGAATATGATGCAGAAATTTAAGGGACAAGTGTTTTTTTTTAGCTTCCCAATTTCATGTTTAGGCGTTACTAATTGGGGTCATCAATTACCCCGTTTTACTCTATTTTGGGTTTATTTCTATTTAAAGCAGCTGGAGACAAATTTGGTATCAAATGAAAGGTTTTTGGAAGGCACATTAATGGTGTACAAATTATGACCAAAGAGTTTCACGTATTTTTGCTATTCAACATTGACTTGAGTAACATTAAGTCTTTCGTTTATTAAGACATTTTAGTTGTATTAAGCTAGCAATTATTCATAACAAAGCCTATTTAATTTAATGAAGGGGTTGTCTGAGCTTTTCCTGATGTTCGAAACCGTTCGGTTTTATGCGACTTTTTCCCGGAGAGCATTTTTCTTCTATATTTCAAATAATTCAAAAATGTGTCTGCGTCCACTATATCGTCAATATGGGATTCGAAATTTTTGTATTACACAACCAAAACATTAATTTCACAAATTAATTTTCTACTCCAACAATCTATATAGAGAAAACTTTTTTCCACATCAATAATCTTTTTTGGTGCCTATAGATTTTTTCTTTGAAAATAACTCAAATTTCTTTAAGTCCAACAATGCTATCGTGCGAATTTTTCATTGTCAACCGACCTGCAATGAGAAAAATTTTTTTCTACAACACCAAAAATATTTTGGGTGCCTATAGGATTGTTGGACTAAAACAAATACTTGAGAAATAAAAAATTATAAAGATATTTCTATTAGTATACACTCACCAGCATCCCACAGTTTTTGCTCGTGGGAAAACCAAATTAATTACTTTTCTCATTCCTGGTTCGTAGTCGGTTACAAACACAGCTGAGTCCAAATCGAAAATATTGTTCTTTATATAATGCAGCAGCAGTGCACTATATATTTCATTTGTTTTTTATCCATCGAAATGAAAAACATCCGAAAGATCTAAACAAATAAATTATCGAACATATTCATTTTATTTACAAAATAATTATTTTACTTTACCTCTTCAAAGTATTCAATATAAACTACTAATATCTGCTTAAAACATCCTTGCGGAGCAATTTTAAATGTTGCATCCATTAAATATTGTCTTTGCGGTTGAAAAATATTTTCTTTCACCAAGTCAATTGTTTTAATTTTATAGAAAATGAAAGAACTCCCCAAAAATAATTACTGGGGAATCATTTCATTTTGAAATGTTGGGGACTTATTTCATTACGAAATAAATCCCCAAATAAAAGACGGAAATAAATCCCCAAAAGTGGAAATAACTCCCCAAAATGTCGTTGTTGTTGTCTTCTATATACATTTTTGGGGATTTATTTAATTTCTGTTTTGGGGAGTTATTTCCTGGGGGGTTATTTCATGGAGCCGTCTTTACAACATACCCAAAATTCATTAAAATCTGCGAGTTCGGGTCGGGATACCTCCCTTGATAATGAAGTTTTTTTAATATGACGCTTTTGAAAACAAACTAATTTACTTTTGGTTCATAAAATCTTTATTTATTAAAAAATTTTATAGCTTTCCAGGTTTTGTGTTAAAGCATTGACAAAAAGTACAAATATTGTTAATTTTAACGAATTACGCTTAACAGTCCTAATGTGCTGGAGCAAAAAATGTTTAGATAAAAGAGTAATTTTTCAAGCACACCATGGCTTTTGAAAAAAAATTTGTGATGACGATTAATAAAATGCGTTGCCACTATTATTTATAGGTTTTCAGAAATCTGACAATATCATATAAAACTATGAAATTTTTGCACAATTTTCAAATAGTCCCTATAATTTAAGCATTTTAATGCTTATACGCTCCTGTGGTTTTATGTTGTAAAATACTCAAACACTCATTTCACGCTGCAAACTATCGTATTTAAAAATAAGCAGCGAGTGTGCTATGGAAAAAACTGCTTTCTTAACAAAATTCACGCTTTTGTTTTTCAACTTTTGTGACGGTCGTAGTGTTTATCTGTTAAGGGCACATCTTTTTTATTCCATGAAGGGTCGTCAGTGTCCGGTACAAAAAACACCAACAATTTAAAAACTGAAAAGAACTTGGTTTCAGTTTTCGACTATCTTGTATTTATTTGCTAAGTGATGGTACGCCAATAAGGTACAGGTTGAATTTATCCCTGATGTGTTGGGTGATTGTGTAGTACCAAATGAACTCTAAAATTTGAAAGCCGCTAACAAACAACAAAAGAACAAAAAAAAAAAAAAAAGAGCTTGTTGGAAACGATTTTTATGAGTTAAAGTATTTTTAATTCTAAAATAAAAAAGTTAAGCGCTTTATTGAATAACAAAATAAGCTTATAATTTTTTTTGCATACTTTATTTATATTTTTTTTTTAAATAACAAAGTACGCATAAATTCTATTTTTTTTTTAATATTGGTAATTCAATGTCGAATCAACCAAATGTTGTACCCTACACGTTCAAATTGTATGATCTTTTGGTAGGAATACAGAACTAAAGCAAATGCAAATTTTGGGGACACTCACACATTTGGATCCGGAATGATGAGGTCTTGAAATTCGGAAACAACTATACAAATATATAAAGTTCTACTTGCTTAGTTGCCAATCATCAAAGTAGCAACGTATCAAGGTCGCATTTGAAAGGTTATGCCTTTGATATACAATATGTATCTTTTTTTTAGAAAAGTCAAAGGTCACTTTAAGTCGGAAGGCTACATCTGTGAAAGTGACATTTTTAAAAGTTAAACAAAAAATAGGTTAAAGATAGTTTCCTTCTCTAGTTAGAGTTGTAACAAATTTCAAAGTAGAGATATGTTTGGTAGCAGAAATATGAATCGTTCATTGATTCCCGCCGATTGCAATGAAATTTCGATATTTTAACAAGAATCAACCATTAAGGGACCCATGTTTTTCTTAGCTGTCCAATCACACATTTAGGGGTTAAAAAGTGGGGTAAAAAGTTACCCCAATTACCGTTTTATGCGTTTTTTTCATATTTCTCACAAAGAAACTATATATTAATTTGTTTTCTAATGAAAAGTAGTTGAAATGCCCATCACCCTGCATAAAGTAACATGTCCGAGCATACTCAACTGGGATGTATTTAAAATAACCCAATGAAAAATCGCCATAAAACAAAAATGAAATATCACCTAAAAGAAATGAAAAAGGGCCTAAAAGGGAAAAATGGAAATTTTTATGAAAAATCATCCAACTTTTTTGTCATACTTATTTATTTTTTAAATTAATTTTTCGTATTAAAAGCTCAGCAGTATGGACATTGATTTGATTCTACCGAGCTTTGTGTTAGCAATTTCAATGTACGTATAAAAGGTCGTAAACTTTCGTTGTTTACCCAAAAAGAGAAGCAACACTCAGGAAATTCTTCCTATTAATTAATGTGCTGCTTTCTTTGGAAAGGGGATAGTGGAGAGATGAAAGGTGGTGAAAGATGAAGGGCTTCAAACATGGCAACTCTGCAATTGCGCGAGATGATAAGTCTAAGAACAGTTGTTGGTCGCCACCTGATGTAGAGTTGGCGAATTTATTGTAGTTTTTTGTTTCATAGCCCTGATTCATAATTTTACTTCGGAATGGTTAAGTGCTATGGGAACACTGAAGGTGGGCGCAGCGATACATATAAGTGATAGAAAACTCATACACATTATTTTTCTAAATTGATGTTGTCGTCAGCGGGAATCGAACCCGGGACCATCTGTGTAACAGTCCAACGCGCTAACCATTACACCACAACGCCAAACATATTTATTTAAATTTAAGTCATATTATTATATGTTTTTAAGTCATATTATAGTTAATAAAATGTTTGTTGTTATTTTTTATGTAATATTAACCAGAGACCGAAAATAACAGTTATCCCGAAAACTTTAACTCAAAAACTCTCTATGTTAGAGTCAACGGAGACGTATACTGTTATATACCAAACGATTCGTATTGAAGTGCTCTTTCAGAATCTATTGCGATCGGAGGAAACGATCTTAACTCCACAGTTAAGAGTTATTTTTCAACGAAAAAATAAAAGATCGGATGAAACTCTTAAGAAGAAAGTTTTATTTCGCCTTCATTAAATAAAAATCTTTTAAGGAGTTTTATTTTTTCCGTCTGAAATAAAACTCTTTTGAGGAGTTTTATTTTTCCGTCTAAAATAAAACTCATGTTGTTTATTTTCTTCTTTTTTTATTGACTTTATTTGCTATATTGTGTGTATTAATTTATTTATTTAATTTAACGAACATAACTTTTTCTAAATTTTCTGCGGAAAGATTTGAACGCAGGTCGCTCAATACCAATTTAAGAGCAGAGCATGCTCTTTGCACGCTTACCTGGCTTGCAGGTACACACTGTATAGTTTTTGCAAATGTATACAAGTACGGATAGTGTATTCTTTTAGCCTCCCTGAACTCAAAAAGAGGTTTATCAATCGATAAGGGCCTTGGAGAAAAGAAACATTGTCGATTTCATAGAAAGCTTTTTTCATCCTCATTATCATTTCCTTCGCTTTCTTGTTCCATATCTACATATATAAGAAATAAAACAACAACCATTTAATAATAGGAATCAAACAATAACAAATTAAAAACCCACATGTTTCATTTTAATGACGATTTTTTCAATTGCAATGCAGGTGATAAGATTACACTGCCTTACAAATTGTAATGATCTGGCAAACGGTAAGCTTTGAGTGTCAATTTACATAAAATGAGTTTTGTTCTCTGACGGAAAAAATAAACTCCTCAAATGAGTTTTAAAATAAAACTCCTCAAATGAGTTTTATTTTAGACGGAAAAAATAATACTCCTCAAAAGAGTTCTATTTAATGAAGGCGAAATAAAACTGTCTTCTTAAGAGTTTCATCCGATCTTTTATTTTTACGTTGAAAAATAACTGTTTTGGATGTTTTTTATTTTCTTTTTAAGTCACAAAATAACTGTTATAATGGAACTTTTTTGATATCACTTATAACAGTTACGGTCCCTGATATTAACACACATTTTAAAAACTATAATATTATTTAAAAAATTATAATAACCATATTCTGATTTAACATAGTTATTAAAGTTTTTGCGGTTTTATTAAGTAATATTATAGTTATTAAAAAAAATTGCGGGTGCGCTCCTATTTCTCCAATTCAAAAATGACAACAAACATATTAATAATTATATTATGACCTAGAAAATTATAATAACTTTATTAAGACTTAATATATTTACTAAAATCTTTGACAATTTAATCCCAGATTTAAACAGTTATCTTTAAACTTTAAAGATTTTTTTGTAAAGCCCTTAGCGTTTTTCCCAGAATTTTTTAAATTTCCCTAAACATGCAATTCTACATTTCTTATAAAATCTTTTAATATGTTGTTTATTATTCATAACTAATATTAAATTTCTTTTATATTTTCAGATTAAATTGTTATTGAAAAATATTTCATAATAAAATATCTTTACATAGACTATCAGGTAAGCTAAATTTAACAATTGCTATAATATTATCTTTTTACTAAAATCAAAGTAAAATAGAATTTCATTTACTTAATAATAATAATGAGATGCAATAGTAAAACAATGATATTTGTAGTCAGAGAAAAAAAAAAATGGAGCAATAACAACCCAGCAAAATAAGAGCTGAGGAAGAAGTAATACAAACACCACATCTACTGATCCGGATGTGGTGAAAATTTAGGTGAAACATTACTGATTTTAACATTATCGTGTCATTGGTCGGATGGAGTGAATATGTAACTTCTTTAATAGCATTTGAAACAGTGCATGAATGCTCTTTTTCAACAGTTCACGGATAGTCTCTTTCAAATATATATTAACATTTTTATTTAATAAAAATGTACTGCATACTCTAGGGGATGTTTTTTAAATATTTAAAAAACAACTTTTGGTGTTAGCGAGTATTAAACACACGAATCTGAGTCCCGATCTGCTGTATTAAAGTAGGCCGATCTACCATCTGCACCAAAGTTACTTACAACAAACTTTTAACGAACTAAAGTTGAAATATTTATGTATTTTTATGAAAACAAGAAAAATATGCTTCACAAATATATAATAAAAAAGATAAAATAATGATATTTAAAACATTCTTTTTATGTGATTGCGTATCAATAAAATATTGTAAATAATTTTTAAAATTGTTAAAGCTGCGATTAGGTTAAAAAAAAAAACATTAAGAAATAATAAAAAGGTTCATTTAATAATTTTGAATTCATTGCATATTTTAAAATATTTTTTTAAAAATTCATTTGACAAAGAAGTGTCTTTAATAAGATACCAGAAAATGAGTAAAAAAATATTGGAGAAGTAGTTTAACTACAGGTAGGGAAAAGTGGCCTGCAATGAAACGAGTATGCCTTGGAACGTAAGATATTTCCGGTATTTTTTACTTCAGATCTGGGTCTATTAAATATACATATCGCTCATTTACTTCAAGAACGTCATAACTCAAAAAACTTGATTTTTGAGTTAATGACGCAGAATTATTCGTTATATCACGTATCATATTGTGTAAAAAATTCGTATTGATATCTTATATACTCACCACATGAGAGAAGTTAAACTCGTTTTCTATAAAATCAAAATTTTTAAGTTATGACGTTATGACGTTATTGAAGTAAATGAGCGATATATATATATATATATATATATGTATGCGCAGCGCATAGTCTAGAGACATTTATTCGTTCCCCCGCATAGTCTAGGGACATTTGCTTACTTTGGGGCGTTTAAGATGAGGACAATTTTTTCTATACACCGCATATTCCGGCGACAATTTTGGCCATGTCCCTAAAGTATGCGCTACGCATACATATATATATATATATATTAAAGAAGAAAGAATTCGGTAAAAACTCTCTAGGTAAATTAAAGTGATATGTTTAAATTAAGTAAAAGTTAATTAATTTATTTACAAATTAATTATTATTATTACCAAACTAGCTTTCTTCAAGTTTTGTTTTCGATATTTCTCGTTTTTGCTAATTTTTTTGATAGAATTAAAAATCAAATAGATTTTTTAAGGCAAAATCAAATTTTTAACCTGATTTTTCTGAATATTGCACGAGTTTCAAACACACCTTAAAAGTATATCTTGACACAAATATGAAAAATTCATGTTCCGATCAGTCAGATCTTAAAAGATTACGTTCAATCTATACACTAATTTTTAGAAGTGAAATACATTTTTGTATTTTGTTATCAACATTTTCTTATCGACATAATAATAAAAATATTTTTAAATAATTTTTACAAAAAGTCTCATCGCAAAGGCCAAAAATGGGTTTTATCAAATAATTATTTCTCAACTCTGAACAAAAATTTTCTGAATTTTTTTCTTTATGAGTATAGTCAATATGTTAATTATTTAGTCGTTTTTAAATTACTTAATTATCTTAAAATACATAGAAAAAACCCGTATTAAACAAGAAAAAATTTTAAAGAAATATTTAATTAAAAAAAAAAAATTATCTCCCCAGTCCTGAATCGATCTTACAATCTTCTGATTGCAATCCAACCACTTTCCAACTTAACCTCTATATAAAAAGAAATAATA
>CM037853.1:97888917-97944199 GCA_021234595.1 Delia radicum
GCTATTACCAAAAAACATACATGTGACTAACTAGATAAATTTTATCAAAATTATTTTATTCTCCTAAGCAGCTTTGTGTTAAAAACAATCAAAATCTGTTCAGCTGCTTAAAAGTTGTGTCTGGGGACATCGTGTACAAAATGCACTATTTTGTATTTAAACTTTCAACTGGTTCTCACATTTCACTCACAACATTTAAACCGCTAATCCGATTTTGATAGCTTTTAACACAAAGCTGCTTATGGGATTAACAAATAATTTTAATAAAAATGATTGGTTAAAAATATCTTGAAAATTTTGCGATTTTGGGATTCTGAGAATTCAAATGCCTTTTTTAAAAGCAGAGAAAAACGGCTAGCAACCCCGTATCACCATACCCAAATTACGTTTACCCACCGATTTCGCGCAAAGTGTAATTTTTTTAGCTAAGATTTTTTAAGGAATTTAGGAATATCCCGATTTTCTACGTATCTTGAAAACTTTTTAATCTATTTCAAAAATGTTTCAAGTTCGTGTTCAGCATACTAAATTCCATATGTTCACCAAGTGTGTTTAAGCCTAAGTGGCCTAATAATTCGCTGAGGTCACATTCAGAAAAAAATATATTTCCCCATATAATATATCATTGCCATCTTTACAAGAATTATCATTATAAAAAGTTGCCCATCGCTTATAAAGAATTGCACCATTCGGTCCACAAATAGATCATTTGCCCTTTTCAGGTCATTTATCTTAGAGAAAAACCTTTCTTTTCCAGTAAATTGTATTTGTGTAGGATGAAAGAAAGTTATTTTTCCAAATGTTCAAACTCATTTCGCAATTTTCATCAAATTTTGCCTTAAATATTAATCACTCTGTGCACCGCAAATAAACATCAAATGTTGAATAATACACAAGCATTACAACAAAATAATTATCACCGCTAAAATGTCAATAATTTTAATTTAAAAAACAAAATTTTTGCTAATTTCAGAATTTTTTATTAAACAGCTTTTAATTTTATTTAAAAAATATATATAAACTATGAAATATTGTAAGGCATGTCTTAGGAGAGAATGAACTTAAAATTGGCAAGTATTATAAAAAATCAAAAATAAAAAGAGAGCATGAAAATTTTAAAAGCTTTAAAAATCCCCCTAAAAGCACGCTTTTTTTAATATTTAGAAAATGTTTATATATAACAAATATTTTTAGAGCATTATTATATAATAATAAATTTAAAATATATATTTAAAAATTTAAAATATAGCTGCTTCCGAGCGTTGTTTAGGAGACGGCCGAAATACACACCAGGGCCGGAACGCTGCCTCTGTGCCCCATCACCTTCGTCAGCAAGCACATGCCTACCAGAACAGCGGGCCTTGACTGAGGAACGACTCACTTCCTGAAACTGCCAGTGTACATTCAACGAGCGCTGAACAGCAGCAGCGGGCCACAACAACAACCACCACTACCACAAACTCCAAAACTACAAAAACAACATTCACATGAACATCCACAACAGCAGCATCAGCAAGAACATCATCATCATCACCTACATTGTAGCTATGATAAAGATATTGTATGTGATGATAATCAAATGCACCAGCACCAGCATCAACAGCTGCAGCAGCAACAACAGCATCAGACACAGCAAAAACACAACGAGCACTGGCAAAACACCACTAACAACACCGCCAATACAACAGCCACCACTTGCACCGCTGAATATTCACTGCGTTTAATCCGCAAGAAACAACACAACTTCAGCAACAACAAATCGTCATCATCATATGCCCACGTAAACATAGTCATAGCCATAGTCCACATCCAAGTCGACATACTTCACCACACAGTCGACACACTTCACCACACAGTCGACATACTTCACCACATAGTCGACACACTTCACCTCACAGTCGCCATACATCACCCCAACAGTCGTCATACATCACCCCATAGTCGTCATACTTCACCTCATAGTCGCCATACATCACCTCATAGTCGACATACATCACCTCACAGTCGTCACACTTCACCACATAGCCATGGACATAGCCATGGACATGGTCATTCACATTCTTCACCACCATCAATCACACCATCCTATGCACGATCAACACCAAAATGGCACTGATAATGTAGACACTTTTACTCGCAATACTGCACCGCGAGCCTCAGTGAGAAGTAATTCCTCTCATGTGCATGCTCATGCTCATCATTCACACAATCATCGTCGTCGGAAACGAAGCAATAATAATACTCAAACGCATCAATATACAAATGGTGGATCTGGAGGAGGAGGAGGAACAGGAGGGGGAAACAATGGATAGAATTCAAAATGGTCATCACCAAGAACATCCAAATCATACTTGTAACGTAGACATCGTTCGGTAACTGATATTTCCAATGCCTCTTTAAATACCTGCAATGATCCTTTATGTCCTGAACGGAATGCAAGAAATATTTGTACACAAGTCATCGGTACAATGTTGTTCCAAATTCACGCACCGAATTGGCACAATACTTTGCCGAAGATCTTTATGGTTCCTCCTCAAGACGTCCCTCATCATGCTGTACATCTTCTGATTATTGCCTATCAAACCGATTCCACCAGTCTCTATGGTTCCCGTTCCTTCGCTGAGTCGTAACAATTCGGTTAAATCGGTTTCGGTAACATTGCGTAAGAAGAAACCGCAGCCACGTCAGCCCAGCTATAGTTCCATTTCATTGAGAGCCCTTAATTCTTCGCGACCCAACTCACAAATGGGCTCTTTGGCATCCATATTTGATCGTGCCAAACAATATGCGGCAAATGGCCGACAGCAGCAAGCAGCTGCCACAAGATTCTCCGGCTAAGGGTAACTATAGAAAGACACACATCCAAAGATGCTTTAAGTAATGATCTACCTGAATATGCTTGTTCTCCCTCTCCGATAAGATGGAGCTTTCTGGTGATGGTTAAAACTGCAGTCACAACGGATTCCCTAGAAGATACAAGACAACACATACACAATGGTGCCCAACCCCAGACCGATGATATGAGGCTAGAGCATAGACCAGAAGTCAGGCCGTATAAAAGAGAAAGACGTGAAGAGGGTACATACTACAGGAAAGCATGTAAGAAAATCCCATAGCAGATCTCATAGTCGTCCACCATTGAAATCGAGATCTTCATCAGATGACCGACCTTCCACATCACGTAAATGCTGTGAAAGTCCTTGTAAATTTGAAGAATCGACGATGGTACAATTTCATCAGGATGCTGAACAATTCAACAATTGTTGCAGTAATTATGTTCAATGCAATACCTATCTCGATCAAGATCTGCAAATAACTAGCGAAGACATTCATCAATATCTATCCAAAGGTCATCAGGAGCGGTGTAGTGGAGTATATTAAATAATACCAAAACGTATCCCTTTCAACCGAGTAATGCCCTTGGAGTTTCAGTTATAAAAATAATTTTGCTAATAATACACTGCCACCAATACGTTGTCCTCGGTGGAGGGTACGGAAAGTATGCGCAGCTATGACGCCCGCTTTAGCCGTAATTCCAGCAAGGAAACTAATCTAAATCAAACCATTCTACTGATTTCGGAGTAGCAGGAGGAGGTGGTGGAAGAGTAGAATGTGCCATGTCATCATGTAGCTCAACACCCTTGTCTCCACCGGCCAATATTAATTTGTCTTCAAGCTCAAATAATATTAATATTGTCTTCAGTTCATGTATGGAGCGGAATGCTAATGAGGTGAAATTATTAATACCACTTTCTCGTTCTGGAACTGGTGTAGGTATCAACTGAATCTCATCATGCTGGTTATTTACCATATACCTATCCCTCTTATGATTATACAATATGGCAGCTAATTCTCAATTTAATAAACCCATAGGTATTAATGAAATATCTCAAGATATGATGAATAGGGGTGATGATATGGTTATGACATCGACCACCACCAACACCACCGCATCATCTAGTCAACATTCCTCATCGCTACAATTCACCCGAACCACAACAAGGTATGTCTTTTGAGTCCTTTGATGCCGCCTCTGGTCACAATTTACTGTCATCTTCGCAACGGGGTAGTTGTCAATATTCACCCACGACACCCAGATTACCCTTGTCACCGGCATCACCATCGGCTTCTTCTTCGTATTCGGCTTCAATAATTACATTCATCACATTCGCAGCAGCAACATCCTCACTATGATTATCCGCCAGGAATACAACGAGCTCATACTCACTATCATCATCATGGTCATTACGGTCATCATCATTTAAGAGAAAGTTTTAAGCTAACAAATGCTTTTAAAAAAGTACGCAAAAGAGCACGCAAATACACCGACTTTTTACGCAAAAATAAAATTCTCTCTTTTTTGTCTTTTTCGATATCCGAAGAAAACGAGAGTGGAAAAGGTCAGTTTAGATTATAATGCAAAATTAAATAATTTGTTAAAAATATAGAAAAGAAAATTGGTTTAAGAGAATTGTGGAAAGTAAGAACGCTCGATAAATTCAGTATGGATTTTACTAATTCGAAGGGAACCCTTTTGGTAAATTTACTTTGCACACACAGAAAAATAAATAAAAATTGAAAAGCATATTTTGGTGGCGACAACAAATAAATTTATTTTAGTACAAACCATATTTAAATTTTAATTTTTGAATATTTTTGGTGTTTCAACTAAAATTGAGTTGTATTAACAAATTCTGTTGTTAAAATTAATATTCAGTTGAACCAACGGATATCAGTAGTAGAAACCTAACTTTAGTGGGAAATGCCGAAATTTCTCTATAATAGCCTTAAGAGGGCCGATATAGATATTATACGAAATAGAAAAATCATTACAGTTCAATACGTTTTTTTTTATTTGACCTAATATGACAATAGGATACTATAAATATCCCTTCATAACAGTCCTATCAATTATAAGTTTTTTAAAGCGAATTAAGATATTTTGAATAGTTTTCCAATATATCGAAACGATATGATAAAAGAAAAAACTTAGAACACAGATTATTCTAGGTTGAGCTG
This sequence comes from Delia radicum, assembly GCA_021234595.1. Lineage (NCBI taxonomy): Eukaryota > Metazoa > Arthropoda > Insecta > Diptera > Anthomyiidae > Delia > Delia radicum. Next base: position 97,893,937 of record CM037853.1, read on the forward strand.
GTCAGTTAAACACATTACATATACCATTTTAGTCCCAGCCATTTTTACCACAAAAATTTCATCTTGAAAATCCTGCAGAAATCGGGAAATGTTTACAACTCCTCAATACCCAGATCGGGACAGAAGACCGCGATTCCCTATTCCTCCGACTCCATATTCCATGAATGTGAAAAGAGAGAAAACAATTGATTTTTAGACAAAAAGAAATATAAACTTTTGATCCCTAAAAATGCTTGTTCATACCACAAAACCTTACGCAAAACTATGAATGTTGTCCAGCCAATCCCCAAAAGTGTGCATCTAATAACACTGACAATTACCGCGAAATCTGCTCTGCGCTGTAGAAGGTTACGGAGGGAAAAGGCCGAGATTATGAATGACGCCAATGTTGTATGATCTGAATACATGGATGGTATCAATATAGTTAAATCGGCAGTTCTTGATGTTCTGACGAAAGAAGCATTCAATTGTCTTGGCTGTTTTAACCAAGCTTACTTTACTCTTTCTAATCTTCTTACCACCTTTATTCTACCTAAGATAGAATGCAATTACCATATATGAGAAGACAATTCAAAATCTATTTTGAAGCTTCTAGACCATGCGCAGGCGGGCGTCTGAGCTGATTACTGACAGTTTCTTATTCAGCTATATTAATTGGAGCATCGTCGGAATATGAATTGTGTGACACTGTTCTATCGATATTACCTTAGAAAGTGTTTTGCTGAGATAAGGAACTTAAGCCTAGGCCCGTGTTGTTGTTCGTAAAGATATGCACCAGCGCCCATATAGAGCCGTGTGCAATATGGGTTCCTATTTATTCTTCTACTTAATCTCATTGTAGAGATAACACAATTTGTGCTGACTGCCGTATTTATTATCAACAGAATGGGTTGTGGTATCATGCCTTTAAGAATATCTTACTACTTCTAGATCTAGGCCCCATATTAACGACTTAACTTGGCTTAAAAACACCATTTCCCCTATATATCTGCCTGATCGTTTTTCCGCTCATACAAAAAATATTAGGTCTTTCCTGAATTTCAGTTCGCTTTTCAGATATAACATAAATCATGCTATGGTGGGGAGTACCTCATTATTTTGTGTTACTTCTGTGGTAATAACCTAAAAGTCAGTTCTTTCGAATGTGTCCTGTGACAGGATCTTTTGCGTAAGTCCTGTGACAGGTTCTCTGTGTCAGTCCTGAGTGCAATTTATCCCCTGTTATAGAGTCTTCTTACACCATCAAAATTCGGCGTAATTTAATGCTATTACCTTTTTAAACTGACCTTATTAAATTCTCTTGTTTTTTTAGGTCTTAACTTTTTTAAACAAATATTTTTATAAAAAAACACATCTTTAATTTAATTCTCAAGCTTTCTATAAAATCTTTGCTAAGTTGGAGAGAGCACAAATGGCACTTTTTTTAATATATTAAAAGCTCTATATAAAAGAGAAAGTTAATTACAATTATTTTAAGAGACAATTTATTTTTTTTCTCTTAATTAATAGATTCACCAAATTTTTCACCATATTTTGGACGTAAATATGTGGTCTTACATCTCAAAAATAAAATACAAAGTTTGGATACAGAAAATTCTTAAGAGATTACAAAATTTTTACAAAAACCAACGAAAAGGACATCTGCGTAGTACTCTCTTTAGTTTAACAATAAAAAATAAAATAAGAGTAGTAAGTGTAAGTGCTCTCTAACTAAAACAGCGTTGCCATATTCAACTGCACTTTAGAAATTTTTAAATAAATTTAAGCAATAAATTTTATAACTTTAAACGGTAATACCTAAAACAAGCAATAAGTCATTAAAACAAAAATCATTTAACATAATGTTAACATTAATTTAAAAACCAAAAAAAAAAAAAATATTTAAGTTAGACACTGCCAAAACTAAAAAAGGAAATTAAATTAAACTCATATTAAGACAAAACAAACCTAGCAAAGCTATTAAGGTGGCCAGATAAGTTCGTTTTATGGAAACCCCAAAAAATATAAAATGCTGTGTAGAATTGCTACAGAATATAACATAACCAACAAATACTAATAATCATTAAAAAAAAAAAAAACAACAACGACATCTTATAAATGAACAACAAAATAAAAATAATTTAAAAAAAATAATAAAAAAAACCCCAAAAAAATGTAGTTTTAGCTTGAACAAGAAAACAAAATACACTCAAACAAAAATATACTTAGTTAAATACAAAAAAAAAAACAATAAAATAGTAGTTAATTGTTTATAAATCTAAACAAAAATAAAGTAAAATAAAATAAACAAAAAAAAAAAAATATACTAAAAGTAATAATCAAATCCTTCGAATAAAACAAAATAAAAAAAAATCTAACAAATCAAATGCACTTTATAAACATTTACTAAATAATCCCGTAAATTTAATACCAACAAAAATATTTTGCGTTGTACGTAAAATAAACCAGAAAACAAAAAAAAAATAATTAAAATAACAAAAAAGAATTAGTTAATTAAAAAAAAAAAAAAAAAAAAAAAAAACCTTACAACAGAATTACGTTCACCTTAGCATAAAAATTAATATAAACAGCAAAAAATAATATAATATGAACCAAAAATTTTCTTATTATAAAAAAAAAAAATATTTTTATGTATAAGTAACGAAATAAATAAAATATTTAGTATTATGAAAAAAAAAAAAATATTATTGTATAAAAAAAATGTAAAAATATGTTTAAACAATATTAATAAAATTTTAAAATGTAGTGAAGACTTATAGTATCGTATGTACTTATTAAAGATAATTGTTTAAAATATATATGTAGTTTTTGTTTTTTTTTTTCTTCAAATGTTAAATTTACAAAAAACTAACAGTTAAAATAATTTTCTTTATACTCTTATTTTAGTTTTACAATTTTTATTTAAATATCAAAAAAAAACAATTACTGCCAAAATCGAAATAATGAAATTTCTTATAAAGACACAAATCGCCTTTATAGAGAAAATATGGTCCCCCCAAATTTAAATTAAGAGTAGAAAACCGATTAAGAACTTGAAGTATTTTTTACACACAAAGCAGACTTGTTAGTCATGATGCTTTGTTCCCAGAAGATTTTTTTTTTTTTTGAGAACGGAATTTTATTGGGGATTTAAAAAAGATTTGAGGAATATTACAAATTTATGATGAAATAAAATAATATTTCAAAAATGTAAGCATGGACACGATAAAATGTTTACATATCGAGGGATTATATTCAATACCGTCTATCTACAAAAACACAATTTTTCAGGAGAGCCAAAAAACTGTTTTATTCGCAAATAAGCAACAATTTCGATGAACTCATCTTCTACAATATTAACAGAATGTGTTCTAACAAACGTTCTAACTGAAAAGTTCTTGAAATTCGCGTTATTTTAGCTTCTATGATACAAAGACGGTATTGCCTCAAAAATGAAATCATTGTGTAGGAAAATAATATGTAGATAGACGGTATTGCCTTATTTTAAAATTAAGTTTGTATTACGGTTTTTGTATGGGGACCCCGAAAAGGGTGGGAGATAGGGGGTAGATATGTTCACAAGAAATGTTGGGGATAGAAAAATAGTAGGACCTGTTCTAACATTTGAACCCTTCAGGGAGCTAGGGGTTGCTTTTGACTAGTTTTTTGTTTGTTTTTGGCATGGGTGTCTCAAAAAGTTTGTCAGATAGAGGGTAGGTGTGTTCAGAAGAATTGTTTAACCAGTTTAAATTCAAAGACAATATTTTTTTATAATTTTTTTATTATAATTTATTATAACTTTTACTGCGCGTGGCTAAGATTATCATAGAAGTAGTGATACTCCTCTGGAATTACCGCCTTTAACTCCTGTAAATGTTTCCATTTGTTTTGCTGAATTGGTAGTCGACCGGTATACAATTGTTTTGGTTCTATGTGACCTTCATATTGCTTTATTCTAATAGGTAGTTCAGTGTAATTATGATCAAAATTCACTTTAAACTTAATGGTATCACTTTGGGAAATAAGAGAGATCTTAGTTGGGATACTGTCGGATCATTTTTTGCTCGACCAGGTCTAATACTTGAAAATCGAATAAGGTTCGTATCCTTAAAGTTCTTAAAAAAATCATAGTTTAAATGTAATGCATCAAATGGCATTTTAATAATTTTGTTCTTGATTTTGACTGTTTTGTGCGCATCTTGGTTACCCTGACGTAGTTGTATGGCAAATATATGGTTTGATTTTTCAATTTAGCCTCTATCTTTGCATGGGCACTGTCACTCTCCATCTGGGTGTGTCATTTCTGCAAGTAATTTTGTTCTATGATTTTGTTGTTTTCTATTGAAAAATTGGACAAAGCATTCGACAAAAAGTGATTACGGCTTTCGTAACCGCAACCATCGGAGTAAATTATTATTGGTAGAGTATCTGTTAGACAGTGTGTTGACAAATGGTGCATTATGCACGAAATAAACGTCGGAGCGGAGAGGTCTCCATCAGTCTCGTTCCACCAGTAATTTGTACATTGATGCGTGGCGAGATTGTACACGGTGAAGTTGTGCACTTGTAGGCGTGTTTTATAATAAATGGCTGAGGCGTTAATGTCAGGGCAAAACTCTACCGCTTGTACATCCATGGTGAACACGTGACATCGTCCTTCTTCAGCTGCAAGTTTGTCTTGTTGTTTTTCAAGTTGAGCCCGTTGTTTATCCATAATATGTGCATCGTATTCTTCAATTGTTATTTGCTTGGCCATAAACCCCACACAAGTATCGCACTGATCTTTGCGAGGCATAAGAGCACTAAATTTTGTTCGGCCAAAAACTGTAGAAAATGTAAAAATTGAAACGGGCTTTAGTGCCTTCTCGGCACATTTTTCAAGGTAATCTTTAAAAACATCTGCTATTGATCGTTCGACAAGAGAAGTATGTATCCGAAAAACGAACAGTGAATAAATGGATATCAAACAGAGAAATAGCCTGAAATTAAATAAAACGACAAAATTCTATGATGTAGATAGACGGTATTGCCGTCATAAAATTCATAAATAAGTATCTTTGTAGATAGACAAATGATAAAATACAGGATATATAGTACTAAGAATAGTTTTTTTCCACTGAAATTTTTACAGTACATGCAGATGGGGTCAGAGATGAGTTTGGCATAAAAAAAAATTTCGTGAAAATGTAGATAGACGGTATTGAATATAAGCCCTCGATATTCTTTTAGTTAAGCTTCTAAACTAAGAACTCCATTCCCGATGAATAAAGTTCCGATATCGGTATATACAATCAAGTCATATATATAATTCATCATCATATCATAGCTGATCCGGAAAATTGCATATATAACCTTATTTCATGAGATCACATATAATCTCATTTGATATAATTTGATGCGAAAAATGGGACTATATAATTTTATCAAACTATAATTTGATAAAACTTCATAACATTCTTTGGAAATCCGCACTACTAATTTGATTCCCATTCCAAATAATAATTTATTTATACTTTTTTTACTCATGAAATATTATTTATTCTATTCTTTGAACTTTTGATTTTAGGTGTAGCTTTTTTAAGTTTTTTTACGTTTTAATTTTTTATTTATTTATTATATTTTTTATTTTTTTTTTTTGCTTTAAATACATTGAATTTTGCTTTTTTTTTGGTTTTTCTGGTAATTATAAAGGGTCCGCCAAATAACTTTTTTTTTTTTGAAAATGCTATAAAAAAAAACTACTGAATATTTTCTCAAATTTCTTTTTTATTTGAAAGTACAATCCTTCCGGTTAATAATGGAAAATAATTTCATTCAAATGGCTGCCTCGGCTGGCCATGCAGTAGCCTACACGATCGGTCCAATTTTTAAGCACATTATCGATTGTGTGCAGCTATATTTCTCCAATGGCTTCCTGTTCCGTCCTGTTGAAACCAAATGTGGCCAATATCCTTCTCTTCAATTTTTGTGAACAAAAACTCGTTCAACATGGCCCGATAACGATCGCCATTGACTGTAACGGCCACTCCTTGCTCATTTTCGAAGACAAATGGCAATTTTCGCACACATTCTGCAACATTACCATGATTTTCAAAGTAATGTCGCAAATAAGCACTAGTTGAAAAAAAAACGTTAGATGGCGGACCCTTTATATAAAAGTAATAGATTTTTTTTGTTAATTTATACCATATATGTTTATATATAATTATTTATAAAAGTAATAGAATTTTTCAGTTTAATTTTAGCACATATATTTATATAAAATTGTATGTGGTACCATTGGTGCACAATGGTACCACCAAAAAAATGGTTTTATGATTGTCCGCATGCTGTAGGTCACAAATATTAAAATGTTTTGATTACTATTTTGTGCACCGATCTATGTTGGCCAGAATAAAGCTTTTTGATTTTGGTTAGAGTCAGTCCCATCTTTACACCCAATTGGTGGGCATGGTGTTCTTAATTAAAAAAAAAAAAAAAATAAGTGAAAAGTATAGCTCGGGCATGCCAATTTCTATATTTACTGTTGTTACATGTATATACAAGAAGTTTTCCATAAAAGTTCAACAGTTATTTACAAATAAAATCGGTAAAGTTGTTTCAATGGAATATACAATTAAATTACCAAATAAATAAAATTTTTAACTTTATGTCTGTTTATCTAAAAAAAATAAAAAAAAACGGACTTTCGGTAATAGTTAAACTGTTCAGTTAAAATTTTCTATTTAAAACAAAAACTTTTAATATTATATTGAGTATTAAAATAAACGAAAACAATCTATTGTTTTTACCGATTTTGTCAATTAATTTTTTTAACAGTTGAAAATAAACTAAAAATGCAGTTGTTTTAAACAAAAAGTAAGTAAATAGTAATTTTTTTTAACTGATTTTCAATTAATTTAATGTGTATATTCAGCAGTCTTTACGGAACAAAATATTGTAAGTGTACTACATTCGGGGGCCTTATAGGGACATTAGATCCAAATATGAAACGATTATATTAAAAGCTTCGATCTTGAATTGTTATCAGTCAATGTATTAAATTCCATTAAAAAAATCTTCAAATTTTAGAACTGTAGCGTGCTAGATAACAAAGCCAATTTATGGGGCTATTATGTGGGCGCCAGTTCTAACCATGGACAGACTCAAAAAACCTTAATATTTTGCGACCTGAAACAGGTAAACGAGCATCAGAGCCAATTTTTTGTTGAGCCGTTATATGGGCACTAAGTCTAAATATGGGCCAACTTTAACTAATATTAACAAGATTGATCCTTGGATCGACATAAGTCAGTGTGAAAAATTTCATCGATATATCTTAATATTTGCTACCCTGCTGCTTGCGAACAAGCATAAAAGTCAATTTTTTGGGTGTCGTATATGTGCAGTAGGTCCAAACATAGACCGATTTTATCCAAAATTCAAAGTATTTGTTATTGGCTCGATATATGTCGGTGTGCCGAATTTCATAGAAATATATTAATATTTGAGACTTGCAGAGTACGAATAATTTATACAAGCCAATTTTTTTTGATGGACCCTCATATGGGTACTAGATCTAAACATGGGCAGATTTTACGCAAAATCAATAGAATCTGTCCTTGCGGTAATATATGTCAGTGCGACAAATTTCATCATTATATCTTAATATTTGCGGCATCTAGCATGCGAACAACAAATAAATGGAATAATTATAGAGAAAATATTAAGTTTGGATACTTTTACACAAGTGGTCCAAACTTTGGTATTTAACTATAGATTATCTTTGCAGATGATTTATTTTCTTAACTAAAGTAAATGTTTCATATTTATAATTGCAAAACAAATATTTTATATATTTTTTCGAAATTTTACATTTTTTATTTTTGTCGAAAACACGAAATTTTCTCGTATAATTTCGACCAAAAAGTCCTAAACTACCGAACCGATTTTAAAATATTACTTCGAAGATATTTGCGCCTTAAATGAGTTTTTTTTCTTCAGTTTGTCAGATCAAAGTAGCTTAATACTAAACCGAGATATGGTGAAAATAGTCAAATTACTCAAAAATTAAAAATAAAAAATATTTCAAAAACTACTACACTCAAATAAAATAGTTAGTAAAGTCAGCAAAAAATTTTGCTGAGGTCAGCAAAATTTTGGTCAAAAAAATTGCTAATGTCAGCAAAATCTTTTGCTGAAAGTCAGCGAGCTGATTTTTAGCAACAAAATTAATAGATTCAGCAAAAGTTTTGCTAAAACTTAGTGGATTAGAAATTAAAAACGCTTGCTAAACATTAATAAAATTTTTGCTGCATATTAGTAGACTGAAAACAACTCAAAAATTTGTAGAACATTTTTACTTTAGTTAATTTATTTTACTGAAAATCATCGAACATATTTTTGTAATTCTTTTTAAAATAATTTGCAATTCGTTACAAATATAAAAATGTCCATACTCCCACATTGACGACAAGAATTAATGTAATATCTGCAAATATATAGAAAGAATTATATATAACATAAACAAAATTATCTTTCAACTACTTACATCAATGGTTGGCTAAATGATGCTACCTTTTAAAGGAACGTTAATGCCGCAGAGAAAAATGTAACATATACAACCCTTTTTTTGCAATAAGAAAAAGGAAACATAAAATCTACTTAAGATGTATGTCTTTGTCTTTCGCTTAATTCTGTCTACCTGCTGTATATTTGTTTGCAAATTGACCACTAAATTAGACTACAAATACACATTTAATTTTTTTTTTAAATTTAAATATTTAATTTTGTCTTTTATTTACATAATATACAATTACTTCTACAAGCCGGTGAAAACTCAAAATTTAAACCGTTTCAATCCACAATTTTGTTTTATGTATGAAAAGCAGATACAAAATCTTCCATGGTTGTTTTTTTATGTGTCTTACTAGAGTTGTTCACACTATTGATGTGCTAATCAGCACAATTTTTTTAGCAAAATAAATTAGTAAAACATTAGTAAAATATTAGTAAAACATTAGTTCAAAATAGTTAAGCTATGACTAAGTGTAAACTAAAGCAAAAAATTTGCTGAAAAATAGTATACCTGATTTACAAGATGTTTTACTAACTTATTATTTGGAGTGTACATATAAAAAAATTAATGCAATTTTCGGGTTTAGGTTTACATAATAACAAAATTTTTCTAAATTTTTTTTATACCATCATATTCGATTTATTTCGGTACAATAACAATTTTCAAAAATTCCAACAATTCCTAAAATATCCTCTTTTTAAATCATTAGGGTGACCATCACAAATTATTTTCATTTTCTTATTCCTATTCATTTATTAACAACTGTCTAATTTTTGTTTTAATTTTAAAAAATAAGTGTTGTAATAAATGACGAAAAAAAGCAGAAGGTTCCTAATAAATTTTTTGTACGTATTATAATTTTTTTTTGTATCTAATTTAAAAATGTTTTTTATTATTTTTTATAAATAAAAAAAAAAACAGTTGTCTTCCATTTAAAAAAAAAATTATTTATAAATTTAAATTTATTTTCTGATAAAAATCGTATATTTAAAGGTTTTAGTTTTATAATTTTCCTTAAAAAAAAAAAATTAACATTTTGTTACAAATACTTAAAGTAAAAATAAATGAAAAAAAGTATTCGTTAAATTAACAACAAACGTAGTTAAACAAAATATTTCAATGCACTGCCAAAATGGTTTAATTTTTAGTTTTTGACAACAAACGAAAAATATGTAAAAAAAAATAATAATAAAAAAAACTTAGAAAATTAAAACACCAATTTTGTACATACAAAAAGTAATATAAAATATTTATAATAAACAAAAAGACAAAATTTAGTTAATAAGTTCAAAAAATAGAAGAAACTTTTTTTTAAATAAAACTTTATGTTAAAATTTAAGTTACAATTTTTGAAAAAAATAAGAATAAATCAAATATTAAACGGTAATAAAGATAAATAATTGAAAAAAAATACAAAAATATCTGCGGACTTTAACAAAAAAATTTTTTATTATTTTCGAATAAAATTAAGATTTTTTGTTTGAAAAAGTATTACAGCTCTGAATCTGATTAGTTTACAATGTTAATACAAATTGGTTGATTGCTTTTATTGCGTCAGTTTTTTTGTGACACTGTGGAATTCCGCCGGCTTTTTGTTATAGGGAGCTTTTAAAAACTTTCGACACACCTTTCAGATAACGGTCTTTCAAATTTCATAAAACTTGCTAATTATGTTATCCTAGTAAATGTGGAGCATACATAGTTTTTATTTTTTCAAAATTCGTTATAGTTCGCGTTTAGTAGCTGGTCAAAGTTGGAAGTTTTTAACAAATCGTCGGCTTATTATTGGTATGAGCTATATGCTAAAAAGTTGTTACAGAGTAAAGCGATAAAGAAGTTACACACATTTTTAATTTTTGTATGCAAAATCGCCAAGTAGATCAAATTTGATACTGAATATCTCTGATATAAAGCGAGATACCGCGAAATGGGTTTCGAAATTAGAAAAAGAATATCTGCATTCTAGATAATCCATATCTAACTAAATTTTTTCAAAATTGGTCGATTTGTCAAACCAATAATAAACCGATGATATATCTAAGATATATACAATGTTTAAATTATCATAACTTTTGAACGTGTGAGCAGAAAATTAAAAATTTTATGTCGTTTTAAAGACCAAATCCTCTGTTTTAAAAAGTGTAGCACAAAAATTAATTTTTTCGCGAAAATAACAACGAAATTAAAAAAATGTCCTTAATTTGCAAATATCTTAAAAACACCATAATTAGTTTTTATGAATTTTCTTTTTCAATTAACTCAAAGTATCACATATAACATATAAAAATGGGAATAAGGGGACTACAAAAATAAACGGAATTTTGCCGAAAGTATTATTGATATATAATATAAAATTTTGTATCTTCACGTAGTACCCTACGACAAATTACAACATTCTTGACACGCATGGAAAAAACTATATGCATATGCACATCTAGTTTAACTGCTTACTCAGATTTTCGTTTTCGCATCATATGTCCTTATAAAAGGACATTTAAAGTTAAATTGTTAAACAAACTATTTAAATATTTGTACTTATTTAATGCTATCAGATGAAAGATAATAATCTCTGCTATGTCACAAAATTATTGTGTCAATATTTCGGTATTAAAAGTTATAAAAATGTTCTTTTAAAAATTTTATTTTTCAATATCTTTCAATGTTTTAAATAAGTTTGTCAAATGAAAATATCCATGTTAAAGAATATCCTGTACGGTAATACATACTTAAATTTTAGACTTCTAGCTTTATTAAATAGTTTAGAAATAACAAAGTTTTTAAATAAATAAACTTTGCTTTAGTTGCAAAATACATTTCATTTTAATCAATTATGGATTTTTGAGATATTCGCGAATATAAGTACTTTTATATCAATTTTGTTGTCCTTTTCGCAAAATAAAAATTGGAGATGATTTGATTTTATTAAATCATAATCAAATTATAATAAAATCGTAATTTTCTTCTGACGCCTTCAAAAGTAATGATAATTCAAACATTGTATATTTCTTACACATTTGTTAAAGACAACCAACTTTGAGCAGAGATTAAACGAGATATAGTTCCCGTTTTTGCAAATAGAAAAAATACGTAAACTCCATATTAACTAAGATAATGTTTATACCAAGTTTTATTAAAATCGGAAGAGGTAATATGGAAAATGTCGCTTTTTATGCTCATTATTTTTAAAAAGTACCTATAACTTAAATCTTTTGTAAGTATTTCTTAGCAGATCCAGGAAACTATTTGCTAGAAAATTCTATGATCTCTTAAACAAAGCATTCAAATAGTGGTAACTCTAGCAAAATGGTATATTGAAAAAAAAACTTTTTGACAGAACAATTTAATCGGATTTAAGTTGTTTTGTTTAAATTCCGCAGATATTTACAATATTAACTGTTTGTCAGTTTTGAAATTGATAACTTCTTGAATTTTGTTTATAAGTTGGGTTATTACAGTAGAAATTATAATCTACTGATCCGATCTTTATGAATTAAAATGGGCATTTTAAAGGGGATGTCAATTTTCAAAATATTGTAAAGACCCCATTATATTTTAAAAAATATTTAAATACGGGTTGTGCATGAACGGTTTTAAAGTTGACTATCTTGTTTATAAAAATTTTTTTGTGGTGCGTAACTATTTTACATGTGAACCGATTTATAAAATTTGTTGCGACCTGAAACTAACAACTTTTTTTTCAAAAAAAAAAAAAAAAAAACCAAATGAAATGAAATGAAATGAAATGAAAGACTTTCCCCAGCAAAAAAAAAGTGCTTACCCAGAAGCAGTTTTGGAATGCATTATTTAGTTCCCGAGCGATTCCGAAACAATTCCAGAAGGCATGATTTTTTTTTACGATTTCCCCACTCGGTATGTCTCTATTTAGCAGGTGAAAAGTGCTTCTTTAATGTGCTCTAAGAAGCAATAAAATCATGACTGCGTAGGAAGTGAAAAGCGCTTGTTTTGTGTATTGACAACATTAATGCTTCATTGTATGCATTTTTCTGTGCTTCATTGTATGAATTATTTACTGCTTCAAAAGAATGCATTCAGGTAAGTACAGGAAAATGCCATCCCAAATGCTTTATTGTATGCAAGACGGTTCAGTGCTTTTTTGGAAGCAAACAAATGTAGTTACTACTTCCCAAATCGAGGTTATTTTTTGCAGGATCATATCGGATGTTGCCTTATATCTGATGGAAATCATAATTTATTTCAAAAAAAAAATTGAATTATGAAAAAATGTAATTTTTAGCAAAAAATAATTTTGCAGTAAATTGAAAACCGCTACAAATTTAAAGATTTTTTACAATACATATTTTTCTTATAGAAATTAAATATATTATAATATATGCTTATATATTGTGTCATGTATAGCCATATATAATAATATGTATCTTGTATGGTAATATATATAATAATATATTTTTCTATAGTGACCTTTATAAAATTAGATATTAAATGTATAGCATATATATAATAAGATATGATTGATCTGGTGTCCTATATATAATAATAATAATACACACTCATATATATTATAATATGTAATCATAGATGGTACCAAAGAAGCTATATATTTTAAGATATAATAATATATATATTACCTTATAAACATATTTTTGTATGTGATATAAGAGATGCTTATATATGGTGTCATATATATGTCTTATATATTACAAGTTAAAGATACAATTTTATATGACATTAAATTCGACACAATATTAACAATTTAGTATGAGCTATGATTATACTTATATGGTCCAACAACATTAATATTTTCTATATATTGTTATTTATAACCCAATGTATAATTGTATATTTGAGATATAACTTTTTTTTATCGAGTAGGTACAAATTAGAACAATATTTAATGAAAATAAAATGTCCATACAAAAAGTAAGGGAATGTTCCCCAATGTTCGTTCTGTTCGCTTAAGTGGACCTTTCGTTTCTTTCGTGTTGTTGCATGAATACGTCAAATTTGTAAACTATCATCAAGTTTAATTTTCGCTATCTAACATCCGAATTTGATATGTGAACATTTCCACCGCGAAAAAGTCGGTTCTGTTGGAATTATTTTATAATTAGATCCGCTGTGTAACAGTCAACGGATTAGTTTTTTATGCACCTATTGCCATATTTTTATACACAGCTAGTTATTTAAAACCAGTTCCGAGTTATGTCACTATTTCTACTGTAAGGGCCCTAGTTATTTTCGTCCATATTAGTGTTACGTTAGTTTTTCTCTAGTTCCATATAATTAGAATAAACCAAACAATGTTTTGCCGCAAAATTACCATTTAAATGGTCACGTGGATGGTAATTTTGCCGAAATATTTGTTTTATACCAGTTTTGTGACGTGTCTCTTATTCACTAATCACATACTTGTCACTTTGGATCAATCGACCCTTCATTTCCTGAGGGTTGGGTACTATTTGTATATACAAAATTTTATATTAACTATAAAAGATACTTTAGTAGAAATGTCGTTAATTTTTGAACGTCTCTCATTATCAGTTTAAAATTTTTATATATTGTAAGCGATACTTTGGATTAATTGCGATGTTAATTTCATAAAAATTTATTATAGGTTTTTTGAGTAATTCGCGAATTATGAACATTTTTCAATTTCGTTATTCTTTTCACGAAAAAATAAATTATTTTTGTGCAACACGGTTTAAAGAAGAGGATCTTTAAAATGGCACCAAGTTTTTAATTTTCAGTTGAAACTTTTAAAAGTTATGACAATTCCAACACTATATATTTGTTACACATTTACTAAAAACCCACAATGTGAGCAGCAATTAAACGCTATATAAAGAATTATAACGAAATATAATGAATTTTGGAAAAAGAAAAAATATAGAAACTTCATATTTACTAGGAGGACTATAAATACCAAATTCAATGAAAGTTTAAAGGCCATTATCTGATAGGTGTAACGAAAGTTTTAAATAACTCTCAATTTATTAAAGAACATTCACATTTACAATATAAACTTACATACTTAGGTATGTATTTTTTTAGCATTTACGCACTGTGTAAAAAATTTACCTAATTTGTTAAGCTCGATAAACTTGTTTAACTCCTTATAAGAGTTGGGTAACTTTGAACTAAATTTTTTTTTTTTTTTTAAGAAGCTACACTCTGGAAGTTCTTCCTATTAAATAATGTGTTGCTTTCTTTGGAAAGGGGATAGTAGAGAGGTGAAAGATGGGGAATGATGAAGGGCTTCCAACATGGCAACACTGTAATTACGCGAGATGATAAGTCTTAGAACAGTTATTGCTCGCCACCCGATGGAGAGTTGGCGAAGTTATTGAAGCTTATTTTGGTTCATACCACTGATTAATTATTTTACGTCGGTGGGGTTAAGTGCTATGGGAACACCGAAGGCGGAACTCGACTGGAACTCGACTTCATTTTCTTAAGTTCACGATGGCCAGAGTAATTATACAAAGAATTATACAAAAGTTATTCAAATCCCTACAAAATTACTTTAATTTTTTTATATGGCTTAACTCTTTCTAACATGGGCACAAAGTTTTTATTGAAAACTGTTTGGGTTGAACTAGTTCACATAGTTCAACTGAGAAAATCAGTTTTATAATTCTTTCCAACAGTCCAAGGGTGACTCATTTAAAACTACAAAACAAACAGTTTGATATTGAAAAATAATTTGTATATAAATAAATTAAAAACAAATAGAAAAATACTCATCTGCAAATTAAAAAGACATACAATTTTTAATTAAAAAATAAATATAATTAATTAAAATATAGTTTAGTATTTAATGATAAGGGATTATTAGTAAAGTAAGTGGAAAACAAATTCTAAAATAGTTGTAATGAAATAAATTTAAATATTAATTAATATATTTAATAAGTTTAAACATAAATATTAAAAAAAAAAATCATCACATTATAGGACCCTTTAAAATTAAAAATATAAATTCTGTTTTTAACCCTATAAAACCCAACCAAAAAAACTAGCACCATTTTATAGTTTCTGTTTGTATATAGACAAAAAAGAAGTTTAAATCAAAAACTTTTTTTTTTTTTCAATAATAATTTAAATAATTACCTCTTAACTAGTGAAAGAACAATCTTCATATTAGACGAATTGCATTAAAAAATAAATAAAAAAAACATTAAAAAATATTTCATAGAATAAAAAAAAAAGAAAGTTCATTTTAACATTTAGTTGGTAAAAATAAACAATTTTGATATTTTAATACTGCATTTTAAAAATTACAAAAAAAAATAAAAATGATTGAAAAAATATTATTTTATTTTTTAATTACCTCACTAATTGTTTAAATGAATTTTCTTCTTTTTTTAAAAAAAAACATTGCATAAATATTCATATTAAAAAATAAATTAATTGCTATCATACATATTTAAAACCACTCCCCCCCCCCCCCCCCCCCAACCCCTCCACAAAAGTCATTAATAACGAATCATCATAAAAAATAAATATTTATATATAATAAATTTAAATTAAAAACCGAAACAAAATTTAAATTATAACACAATAACATTACAAGTAAAACAAAATATTTAATTAATATATAAATTAAATTAATAATAAATTTATATATTATTTTTTTTTTTTTTTTAGTTACACAAAAATTAATGAAAATCATTTAAATATTGATTATACAAAAACACATTAAATCATATAAAAAAAAAAAAAATATTATAAAAATAATAATAATTTTGCTCAATAAAAACAATAGCAATTATAAAAAATAATATTGTGAAAAAAGAAATGAAAAAATAAATAAAAAATAAACGTTAAGATACAAAAAAAAAAAAAAAAATCAATTCATTAAAAATCTTGAGTTTCTTATTTTGCATGTGAAAGTCATGTGTATCACGGTTGGTCTAACAAGACTACATTTAAAGTAAGTACACTGTTTTAAACAGCACATTTGTTCAGTGATGGCAACATTTTTAAAGCAAAAAAAAAAGGAGTCAGTCAGTCACTTAGAAAGGCTCGAAAATGCTTCTGATGATACAGTTTATCAAAATGTCTAATTTTGGAACTAACATCTGCCACAAAACGTTTAAAAAGTGATAAAAATCACAATTTAAGGAATATATGTGCATCTTTCAAAAATACTTATAATTGGAGTTCACTTTTCTATTTTTTATTTTAACGGAACATTAATACACATAGAGAAAAATATAGCTAGTTGCCAACTCAATTCCGGTTACTACGACTCAAATTCGGTTATATCGAATTTCAGTCGGTTGGTACAACTGAACATTAGTTTTTACAACAAATTTCTGTTACTTTCACTGAATTTTAGTTGCAACACCTAAAATATTCAGAAATATCGCTGTACTAACTGGATTTATAAGTTGTTACCAATAAAGTAAACTTTTCAATTCAGTTGCCACTTTATTTGTTTGTGTGTAGAATTTTACATCAAATCCGTTTGCGTGAATCACTTTCTGCTAGGTGTGAAAAAATTATTGAGGTTGAAATTTTAAAATAAAAAAAAAAATTCAAATTTTAATAGAAAATTAATTTTACACTAATGATTTAACTAAATTACGTTGCTACCAAAATTGTGCTGAAAAACACATGAGTCATTTACATGTACTATTTTTGCTAAAAATTGACTTTGATGTTTCCGATTTCTTTCGAAATTTTAGTACGTATTCTTCATTAAAAAATATTTTACACGTGTTTCCAGAAAAAAATTAAACATTTTTTTGAAAAGGTTACACAGTGCAACACGAAAAAAATAACCATATACGGACACCACTACGTGATAAAAGACTAAAAAAAAAAGACCCGTGTCTCCCAATTTTTCCCAAAGTCATCTCCTTTTTTGTTTATGGGCCGCCAAAGATTTGGGGCCTCGGTATCATTTTCGCAAAAAGTGATTATTTTCTCAGGCTCATATCTTGCAAACCGTTCAGAATTTCTAATTTTTTGTTTATGGGCCGCCAAAGATTTGGGGCCTCGGTATCATTTTAGCAAAAAAGTGATCATTTTCTCAGGCTCATATCTTGCAAACCGTTCAGAATTTCGATTTACTCTCTATGGCAAAGTTGTAGCTCTTGCCATAAAGAACAAAAATTGCGAACATATAAAATCAAAAAAACTTCACCTTCCAGATCAAAATCGCAAAAAACTTAAAAAAATTCGATTTTTTTTTACCTTTTTTCCCGTGTTCAGGTCCATAGGTAGCAAACCGTCCAAAATTCAAGGAAACGATCAACTACAAAAATTTAACTAAGATCTCAATAAAAAAATTTCTTGAACATATAAACTTCCTGGGAATTGGGTTTGCTACCTATGCACCTGAACAGGAGAAAAAAGGAAAAAAAATGAAATTAAAAAATTTTTCACTTTAGCGCGCTACCTAAACAGTGTTAAGAATCATATCTAGGAAGTTTATATGTTTTAGAAATTTATTTATTGAGACCTTAGGTAAATTTTTGTAGTTGATTGTTTCCTTGAATTTTGAACGGTTTGCTACCTATGGACCTAAACACGGGAAAAAAGGTAAAAAAAAATCGAATTTTTTTAAGTTTTTTGCGATTTTGATCTGGAAGGTGAAGTTTTTTGATTTTATATGTTCGCAATTTTTGTTCTTTATGGCAAGAGCTACAACTTTGCCATAGAGAGTAAATCGAAATTCTGAACGGTTTGCAAGATATGAGCCTGAAAAATGATCACTTTTTTGCGAAAATGATACCGAGGCCCCAAATCTTTGGCGGCCCATAAACAAAAAAGGAGATGACTTTGGGGAAAATTGGGAGACACGGGTCTTTTTTTTTTAGTCTTTTATCACGTAGTGGTGTCCGTATATGGTTATTTTTCCATGACTTAAAAAATTACACACAGTGTTATGGGCATTTGAAAATCGTCAAAATTGTGAAAAATCTTCCGACATGACAACTTTTAAACTAATGTTTTTTTAAAACTAGTGAATGGATTTTAAAGTTTAATACCTTATTTTAAAGGAATTTGAACCTTCCTTTTAAAAATTATTTATTTTTTTTTATTTTTAAAATTTGGTTTTTTCCGCTATCTTCGAACAAGTCGAAAAATCTGAAAAAAATACTTTCTTAAAGCTCAATATAACCTTAATATTCCCTGTAAATTTCAGAATGGAAGACGAATGGATTATATTTTTGTCCCGATTTTTTTCCACTACAGTACCACGAAAAATTACATTTTGTATGTGAACATTATATTTTCAAGCGTGTTAACGAAAATGTTAATGCATGCAAAAACACACGCTAACAAATTCATATTGTTCTTGAGCATTATTTGTTTTGCTTTTTCTATGTGCCGTTAGAAATTTTTTTGTATTTTTTACTTTAAAAAAGCAAATGTTCTGAAAAAAAAAATAGAATCCATTCGACTTCCATTCTGAAATTTACATTGAATATTAAGGTTATATTGAGCTTTGAGAAAATATTTTTTTCAGATTTTTCGACTTGTTCGAAGATGGTGGGAAAACAGAAATTAAATAAAAAAACCAAATTTTAAAAACAAAAAAAAATAAATAAAAAAATAATAATTTGTAAAAAAAAAAGGTTTAAATACCTATAAAATAAGGTATTAATCTTTAAAATCCATTCACTAGCTTTAGAAAAACATAAGTTGTGTCGGAAAATTTTTCACGATTTTGACGATTTTCACATGCCCAAAAACTTTTCAAAAAAAAAATTTAATTTTTTTCTGGCAACACGGGTCGAATATTTTTTAATGTTCAATACGTCTGGCTAATTTAAAGTAAATCGGAAGAGGTGTTGTAAAAAGGTGTTCGGTCTGACATGGAATGACTCACATGGAGAACAAGTAAAAAGACTAGAAGATCAAACAAACAACCATTACAAGACTTACATAAAATTCAAGCGAGATTGACTTCGTTCATTTAATTTTTTATTTTGTATACTATACATCAAAGAAAGCCACGCATGTGCTCATACAAATTGTGAATATTAAAATAATATCAATAAAACAATAAAAAAAAATTAAATAAACTAATTTAAAAAAAATACTTAGTACAAATTTTAAAATTGAAGATACAGGCAAAATAAAATAAGTTTTGGTACTGCTGAACAAAACAATATTCTGATAAATTGAGTATGCAGGTAAAAATAAAATATAAACTACGCTTTTGCCGACTGTACAAAATAATAAATTCCAGTCACAGGTAGTTGCTTTTAAAAGATATTTTAGATAAGTTTTATATAATTTTTTTTAAAAATAAAAGTTATATTTTTTTTAACTTTAATTGTGCAATGAAAATGAAAATTATTCAAGTTCGAGGCCATACTCTACATTTCATTATTAGGATATTGTCCTAACAAATAATCTATAGAGTTTTTGTTTTCAAATTTCTTAATTGACCTTTTCAGGAATGTGTTGATAGATCTATTTCGGGAATTTTCTAGGTTCCCATCATCAGAACACGTTTTGAAAGAGGTACAATCCCATGCAAAACATCAAACATTCATATAGTAGTTTCCTCACTAAATGAGAATTAATATATATATATGAGCTCGAAAGATTATCACCATTGATCAAAAAATAAATTGAAAACTTGTTTTTTGTGTGTATGTATACCTTTGGTAAATATTCAATACACGTTTTTTTTGTTTTTTTCTCCTTTTTTTTATTTGTACATTTGTTTTTTAAAACAAAATGTACAGGGGGAGTAGTAAACAAGTTTATTTTCTTTTATACAAGTTTGATATCATTTTTATTAAAAATAAAAATTATGTTTTTTTTCGGCTTTTAATTGTGCAATGATTTTAGATATTTAAAATATATTTTTATGATTTTGTATTTTAAAATTAAATTCAATATTTTACAGGTAGTGCAAATATAGGCAGAAATTCGAAAAATTATAATTATTCGACAAATGACAATTTACAATCTCAACAAAAAGATTTTGATCTATACATTATTTTATGTAACTTTTTTTTATTTTATATAAGTTATTTATTTTTAAAATAAAAAGAATGTTCAAATCAAGTTTGACCCAAAATATGTCATAGGGCTAATTTAACTTGTTTTCAGTATTGCAATTCATATATTTTAATAAAAGTAATTAAGAATATTACTTTTATTAAAAGTAATTAAGAATATTAAAGAATTTTGCGATAATATAGTTTGGGGATCACTTTGACCCAAAGGAGACACAATTGTTAATTTTTTAAAATGTACACATATTTGTAGAATATTGTGGAAAGTTAACGAGTTTCACAAATTTATTTCATGTAAATAGTAAAATTTGCATTGATCTGACCTTTAAATTCGATGCGCGTCCCGAAAGTGTTGTTAAGTTAACTAAATTAAAATTGTATACTATCGCCACGAACTAACAGATTTAAATGAACTTTTGAAATGTTGTAAAGGAGCGAAAAAAAAAGAGACATGTATTTTTTAGCTGCCAAATATCATGTTTATGGGCTAAAAATAGGGTTAAACATTAATTTGCTTTTTTGTGAATACTTGTCTTTAATTTATGAGAAATAGATTCATCTGTACGCAGGGTTAAAGTACTCAAGAAAACAAAAATGTTGATACCCATATTGCCTACATTGTGAACCCAGAGTTTTTTTTTTTTAAAAGAGACGCAACACTTAGGAAATTCTTCCTATTTATTAATGTGTTGCTTTCTTTGGAAATTGGATAGTGGAGAGATGAAAGGTGGGGAAAGATGAAGGGCTTCAAACATGGCAACACTGCAATTGCGCGAGATGATAAGTCTTAGAACAGTTGTTACCCGCCACCTTATGGAGAGTTGGCGAACTTATTGAAGCTTTTTGGTTCATAGCCCTGATTCATTATTTTACTTTCGGTGGGGATAAGTGCTATGGGAACACCGAAGGTGAGAGCTGCGATACATATGAGGAATAGAAAACTCATACATATTATTTTTCTAAATTGATGTTGCCGTCACCGGGAATCGAACCCGGGACCATCTGTGTAACAGTCCAACTCGCTAACCATTACACCACAGCGCCCACAAAGTTAGCAAACATTTTTGAAATATTTGAAATATATAGAAAAAATGCTCTTCGGGAAGAGTCGCTTAAAAATACAACGGTTTCGAATATCGGAAAAGCTCACAACACGCCCGCGATTAAATGAAATAGGCATCGCTATGAATTATTTTTAGCTTAATACAACTAAACTTCCCTAATAAAAAGCCAGATTAAATGTTACTCAAAACACATTTTTTGGAATAATAAAAATGCTAGAGCACAATTTAGACACCAGTGAATGTGTCTTCAAAAAACCTTTCATTTGATGCCAAATTTGTCTATAGTTACTTTTAATAGGACGAAATGTACCAAAAATAATTGTAAAATGGGTTCATTTTTGACCCCACTTAGTACCGCCTAAACATGAGATTGGTCAGCTAAACAAAAAGTTTTATTCTCTACAACATATCCGAAATTCATTAAGATCTGCCTGTCCGGGATAACTCCCTTGTAAGTTTTTTAGTTTTATTCCAATTTGATTGATTTCAACAAGTCGATTTTAATTTGCATTGAACAAAGTGTCAGAAAAAAATGTTGCTGAATTTACAATTTTTTGTAAAAACACTTTTGCAGATATTGGCAATTCTTCTGCAAGAATTCTATCAGCAAAAGTTTGCTGATTCAACTAACTTGTTTGCTAACTTTACGGACCTCTTTTTTGAGTGCAGCAAAAACTCGCTACACAGTGGGATATATCACAAAAATTTGGAAACAATACTGCCATCTCATACCTAGTTGTTGGATTGCAATCAGATTTTGGACAGGCATAACTGACGTAATAAAGATTAAGTTTTGAAGTTTAACCTCCCAGATACCCCGGAGGTGGCAATTTGACCCCCTAAAGTAGTTCACTTTTTGAATAAAAAATTTTGAGTGCTCACTATTCTTTTGTTTCTTAACCGAAAAACTAACATATTTAGAATCTGATAACAGAGACTTTCAAACATGCTTACTTGTGTGCGTTATCTCATATAGTTCGCGAGATATTTCCATTTAAAAATGATAACTTCCATATTTGGTCCGATTCAGGTCCAGTTTTATGCGAAGAAAGTAAACAAAAATGCAATAAAAGTGTAGTCTAGTCAAAAACGACTATTTATAAGGTACAAAAGGGTTTTTGTAAGCTATTTCGGATGATTAGACACATTCATATTGTATTGATATGTTCACAATAGTTGTTCAGATTAACAATGGCTTCAATTTTGTCATATATTGTTAGTGAAAAAATATGAGTCCCTGTAAGTTATGCTGAAAAAAGCAAAAAAAAAAAAAAAATTTTCACCTATATTTTTTCAAAAAAGTGCAGGAAAAAATGATTTTATGCACATAAAATGTTTATAAAATTTGTTCAGTATACTCTTCACTACATTATTGCCAAATATAGTTAAGCAATATCATCAAGTCTGAATTAGCTGTTGGCCAAAAACTGAGGACGACTTTTTTTGAGTGGTGCACTGATTTTTATAATCTTTTAAGGTCCATAATAAAAAATTGGTAGTCAAACTGGCCAAACCGAGTAGAGGGTTTTACTAACCTTTGGTAGTACAATCGAACCTATACTGTCGAGTCCATGCATTTTTTCACTGTTGCACTGTGCTATTATTCAACAGCGTACCGATAGCTATTAGAAATATAGACCTATGGCCCTAAAATGTTGAATGAGTTAAAGTGTTGTTAATTATACATGGAACCCGATTTGAGCAAGGTTTTTAAAAATAATATCAGTTACAAAGGATTTAAACATTTTCATAATAATACCATTTTTTTTTAGTTATCCCACTGTGAATCACTAAATACCTCTAATACACACTAGTTAAAGACATAGTCAAAATTCAACAACGTGCTTTTTATTTGATTAATGTAATTAAATTGTGCTAAAACTGCAACATTTTTAAAACTAAAACAAATTCATTAGTGCGATTCTTTAATTTCTAAAAGATTTTACCGATTTCGTTAACTAACGATAAATGGCGGTTGAATTACCGAAAATTTTATTCTTTATTTGTTTTATATTTGACAAGTGGTACCGATAAAATTCGTCAATTTGAATTTCATTTGTTTTGAGCTTTTATGAAGTAACAACAGAAATCGTTAACTTGATAACCCAGTGTAGAATAGCATTACTATATAGGTCAGGCGCGGATCCAGGAAAAGGTAAGAGTATTTTTAATTAATTTTTAATCTTTTTTTCATTTTTGTATTGAAAAATATCATTTGGGGGGGGGGGGGGGGGGGGGCAAATTTCCCATTACACCCCAAATTTTCATAAAAACTAAATTCAATTAAGAAAAGTATTTTTTGAAATGGTTTTTATTTCCTCTTAAGGTCTTTTGATATAAAATAATGCTTGATTACTAAGAAGACAAGAATGCAGCAAAATTGATTATTAATAGGTTTTTTGTTAAAGTTCTGCCTATTATGGAGGCTCTAACTTTTCTAAAACTTCGGGTTCTGATGAGATCTTTAGCCAGATCGAAATACTAGTATCAACCTAGCTAATATGTTTGATTTGCTTTATTTTTGTAAATATACGGAGGTTGAAAGCTCGTTATAAATTGAAAATAACATAAAAGTAATCTCGATGTATATAAAAACAAAAAACTAATATAACTGTGATAAAAGCGTTTGTATTTTAATTATTTATTTAGTTCCGAGATTTCGGTTATATTCTTTAACCATTTTCTGGCACCTAACAAGAGATTAACAATTTTAATATTTTTTAGTTTTTAAAAAATAATTTTGAACAAATTAATTATATATTAACTTTTAATTAAAACTTTAAAAATGTTTGAGATTAGGACACAATAAGATAACACACCAATATCATCTGAAGAAAGAAAATCCACCTGTATGCCCAAAATGTAATAACTCACTTACAATGCCACACCTACTAACCTGTTACAATATCAAAGATCTCTCAGAAAGCCTACTGGAATCCGTAAAAACATTGGATTATACTTCTATCCAACAACACCTACCTACCAAAATATTAAATAATATATAATCATGTTTCTTTATTTCAACTATTATAGAATGCAAATATTTTTTCTTGCAATGTCAATATTATTATTAGTAAGGACGAAGGCCTCTGTAGCCAGTTCCTCCCCTTTGTATTATTAATCTGTAAATTTAATTTACCATTAATAAATAAAAAAAATAAATAAATAAAACTTTAAACTTTAAAGCTGCGTTGTGAACTTAACTTTACACTATGTAGGTAAGCCCCACTGCAAATGTAGTTAAAAACAAATGAAATTTCACTTGAATAAAGCATGACTTACATTGCATTAAATTCAACTTTAAACTGTTCAAAAAACTAACAACAATTGCAGAAAAATTAATCACATATGCAGTAAAAAATCAGGGACCGTAATAATTATTCCTTTTTCCATAAAAAACAGATGATAAAAATTATTTTTTGATTTTTATTTTTT
The DNA here is from genome assembly GCA_021234595.1 of Delia radicum. Classification (NCBI taxonomy): domain Eukaryota; kingdom Metazoa; phylum Arthropoda; class Insecta; order Diptera; family Anthomyiidae; genus Delia; species Delia radicum. The sequence goes on from CM037853.1 coordinate 97,918,935, forward strand.
CGAGCAAAAATAAAAATTATTTTTTGATTTTTATTTTTTCGGGCAAAAATGAAAGTTATTTTTTAATTTTTATTTTTTCGGGCAAAAATAAAAGTTCTTTTTTGATTTTTATTTTTTCGAGCAAGTATAAAAGCAATTTTTTGGGTTTTTATTTTTTTTTACCAAAAATAAAAGCTATTAGCTTTGTTATTATGATTTTTCAGTGATAATAGATATACAGCAAATATTTTGCAATAGTATTTTTTGTGATCTAACTACAAGACAAACATCCATATTTGTACGAACAGTGCTGACAATTTTTGGAAACTAAAATCGTCGTTTTTAAAACAAGAATTCTTCAAAAAAATCGTCATATTAAAAATAAATTTTACTGTTTATAAAACTCGAAAATATTACAAAAGGCAACCATAAAATTTATATATGTCGTTCATACAAATATAACTACGTTATTTGTTATTTATTCGTTATAAAAATAAAAATTTATAACTTATGGAATTTCAACTCAAGAAATTGAAATAAATATCAAAAATAACTTTTACTTTTGCCCAAAAAAATAAAAATCAAAAAATAACTTTTATTTTTGCTCGAAAAAATAAAAATCAAAAAATAACTTTTATTGTTGCTCAAAAAATAAAAATCAAAAAATAACTTTTACTTTTGCCCAAAAAAATAAAAATCAAAAAATAACTTTTATTCTTGCTCGAAAAAATAAAAATCAAAAAATAACTTTTATTTTTGCTCGAAAAAATAAAAATCAAAATTTTAAAAAGCAATGCATTTTATTATAGACTAGTTCATAAGGATCAAAATGGTATACTTGAAACAGTTTTCCAACATTTACTTCTAGTTGCTTTTTTTGATTAAAAATTTGAAAATAACTGTTATTTTTATTATAGACTAGTTCATAAGGATCAAAATGGTATACTTGAAACAGTTTTCCAACATTTACTTCTAGTTGCTTTTTTTGATTAAAAATTTGAAAATAACTGTTATTTTTTGGTCCCTGTAAAAAATAAACAAACATTTATTTGTTCTATTTTTTTAAATAAAAAAATACTATATAAAATTAATGTAAAATCATAATACAGTAATCTGATGTGGTTTGTTTTTTTAAATGAACTACAATTGTAGTTAAAAATTAAATTTCTTCTACAAATGACTGTTTTTTTCACTTAAAAATAAAGATTACTGTATTACAACTCAAACAACTACAAATATTTACAGCAGAAGAACTTCTGCTGTAATAAAAGCTTCTTTCCAACTAATTTTTCTTTTGCATTTTTCGTTTATTGTGTGTGTGTATGCATGAGTGCATTTATCCGTATCAGTTTTGTAATTGTGTCTTCGTTGGCTGGGTGTGTTGCAGGACTGTCGGAAAAATTAAGAAATTTTGACGTTTATAATTTAGAAAAATAAGAGTTGGCATTCAAAACAAGTAACTCGGTTAATAGGCTATTTGGTAACACAAAATCAAAACTAGAAAAGAAAGAAAGGTTAAAAAATCAAACCTAGTTTAAAAAATTAATTCCAACGGCTACGGATATAACATATGTGAGAAAATATATATTGGTACTACCAAAACAATACTAAAAATCGGATCTTAAGGCGATGAACAATCGGATCTTAAGGCGATATAACTGAAACTGCACTGGCGGTCCACAGTGCACAAACAGTTAGCATATTGCAACAGCAACATAATTTCAAAAAGAGACTTACATAATAAATGCTCTACACAGAACTTTGACGAATTCATTTAATTTGGGAATGCACTCCCTAAAATTGAATTGAACTTTAAAAATCAAGGAATGAATTTTTTACTACAAAAATACTTAGAATGAATTTCTGTAAATGAATTTAATGATTTCAAATTTAGAGACTAAAATATTAAGAATGGAGCAAAATTGATTATTAATAGGTTTTTTGTTAAAGTTCTGCCTATTATGGAGGCTCTAACTTTTCTAAAACTTCGGGTTCTGATGAGATCTTTAGCCAGATCGAAATACTAGTATCAACCTAGCTAATATGTTTGATTTGCTTTATTTTTGTAAATATACGGAGGTTGAAAGCTCGTTATAAATTGAAAAAAAATTAAGCATTAAAATTAAGGAACTCATTCAAATTCAGTTAATTCAACTCTTGGTCATGGCTAAATTCCTTAGGAATTCATTACATTTTCGTTTAATTCGGAATTAATTTTTTTTTTGTTTCATTCCGCAAGGACTTAACTTTTTTGTTTATTTCCCTATGGACTTAACTTTTTAGTTTAATTCCCTGAAATAAGCTTTTCACTTAATGCCAAAATAACTTTTCACGTGAGACTTTTAAAGGAAAAGCAATACATTCCTTGTTAAATTAGGGATGGTCGGAAAATAAAAATTGTTATTATTTTTATTTTGTCCAGTAACCACATTTTTAAATTTTTTGAGTTTTTTCGTTACAAAACCATATCAGGCGTTATTTTGAAAATATAAAATATTAAAATGCAGAACCGGTTTTATTGTATTAAATTAAAAAAGTGCGTTTTCGTTACTTATTATTTTTATATTATTACGACCTGCATGCAGTTCCTTCAGGGACTTAAACCAAATAGTTTGGTCCTTAGGTAATTAAACAACACTGTTTTTGGCAGCTCAGCTGTTTTCGTGTAACATGTTACTGTTAAACATGTTCAGTTTGGTCTAAAATTTAACCATGAATCGACTTACAAACGAACAACGCTTGAAGATTATTGAATTCTATTATCAAAATTAATGCTCGGTTAAGAATGTGCATCGTGCACTTCTTCCAATTTATCGTCAGTTTGGGAGACCTTCTGTGGCTGCTATTCGTAGTCTTGTGACTAAATTTCGCACCAAATTTACATTATTGGACATTAAACCACGAACACGCATACTTAAAGTGTGGACATAAAAAAATATCGCAGCTATAACCGCCAGTGAGGTTGATGACCGTGATTTATCGATTCGGCGACGTTCGCAGAAATTGGGCCTCTGTTACTCCACTACGTGGAAATTTTTTTTTTTTACTTTATCGGAAAATTAATTTCTGGTTGAATGGATACGTGAACAAGCAAAATTGCCGTATTTGGTGTGAAGAGCAGCCAGTAGCATTGCAAGAACTGTCAATGCATCCTGAAACTATTTGGTGTGGATTATTTAAAAAAAAATGGAAATGAATTCCTTTAAGAAAAATCGAATGGAAAACAAGTGGAAGCATTAAAGTCCGATGTGCCGAATTTGGTATTAAAAAAGATTAAATTCGGCTGTGACGAATTTTTGGATACCCTCCATCTCGGTGTTTTCATAAACCAGGGAAAGTGCAAACATTATTAATATCTATAATCTTTGTAAAAATAAAAAAAAATAATGTTGTTTTTATAAGTAAAACAAAATATGACTGATTGATTAATGTATTTGGGATGTTACAAAAGAAAAAATGTTTAATTAAAGTTTACTAAAATGAATCTGAAATTCTGCATGCTTATAACAGTGGGTATTCAAAGGTTATTCTGATTACCTAAAGAAGAACGTGTAGTGAAAAATATATATATTTGTATAGTTCCTTATGATGTTAAAAAAACTGTTGTAAAATTCGCCTGTTGTTTGTCTCTTTGCCTATATAATAGTGAAAGAAAGTTACTAAAATATATTTTTGGATCGTTAGAAGAGATGCAATGAATACAAACGCATAAAAACAGTTTCGAATAATCAGAATTTTAGATAAATTTAAGGGAACAAAAATACGCTTGCGGAGACATACATAATGAAATAATTATGAAATGCCAGTTTACATTACAACACATGTGTTTATACTATACATCACATAAGTAAAACGGAAAGTGTGATGAAACTAAGTTTGTCAAAAATTATAAAAGAAAATCTTTCGAGTGTTTAGGGTGTTTTCGAGACACAAAAAATTAAAGAAACTGGTATTTCAAATTATTGTTTTTCAGCTCAGTTGCTTGTGCAATTCTCGTTTACGACTCCTAGAATAAGAACCCTAAGAAATTTTCCCAAAATTCGATTGGTTTTTACACATCAATACTGTAATTTAGATTATTTTTGTATGTATCAAATAAAAATTAGGGCTTTTAAGGAAAACAAATGCATATAATCAAAAGATTTTAAGATGAAGTATGCACCTTATATGTCTTAAATAAAAAAGTTCTGAAAGTGAATGTCCTTTAAATTGAATGGGGTTTTTAATAAATGTAATTAGAATGTAAGAGTTTCCTTGCAAATTTATTAAAGGTTGAGAATGAAAATAAGTAGAAATAGTGTACGAAAAAAAGTTATGAATTTACATTGTTGGATTCGGGGATTTTGTTCCTGGATATTTTTTTGATCTGATAACGATTAATGTGTCTGGCAACTCCGGTTAATGCAGTCAAATAAATAAAGAATTTTAACTAAACTATTTTGTTCTACCTTTTTTCTAATTGGTGATTTTTTGATTTGTTGGGGTTAACAAAAAAAGGTATATGGCAAGCCTGGTATATGGAAAACAAAACATACTTTATAAATTAGCTTAACAATTTTTCGAGGGCTTCTCGCATTTGCACTTATAACCAGTGTTGCCAGGTTTGCAAAGCATAAAAACGACAAACTTTCTAGAAAAAATCGTCAAAATCGTCATCATATTTTGAAAAATCGTCAAAATAAAATATATTTGTTAGAAGAGGGATAAAGTTTTAATAAAAAATAAAATACAATAATGTTATTCACATTTCAAATGTTAACGTATTATCGTTGTAATATAACACGATTTTTGACACTTCTCTTTGGTTTAAACTTCGAAAATCATTATATTTTACAACGATATTCATATTTATAAAATGTTGAAACAGTGTGCCCCAGTAGGCTAGTTGGTAGCGTGCTGGCTTATCAGTGCGGGGGTCGTGGGTTCGATTCCCACCAGAGGCACTGATCTGTTTTCGCTACAACGCGCCGAAGGCCATAGTAGCTAGTGCTCGGTTAGGGTAATAGTATATATTATATGATTATTAATTAATAAAATAACAAAAATATAATGTTGAAAGATCAAATAAATACAACTTTAAATCAAACAAATTTTACCACTTGAACTGTTAATCACTTATATCTGCATAATTCTGTGAACAACATTTCAGTGGCACAACTTTTTAAATATTAAATTCTTTTACAAAATTTGGAAATTCTTTAACAATAAGTCTGTTCGATTACTTTTCCTGTAAAGTTCAGTAAAAACTACTCAGTAACAAAATTACAAATAGTAAGACAAATTTACAAAAAAGTAAACGAACAGAAAATTTGTAGGGATTATTAAATTAGATAAAGCAGCTTGTTTTAAATATTAAAAAAAAATCAACTGGTCATTATGGAAAAGGAAAAAGTTAATTGAAATTATCGACCAAAATTAATTTAAATGTTTTTTAACTTCTTCCATAGTTAATTATTTAATCATTTTCACTTTCAATCCATAAACAATTAAAATTTAATTTAATTTTTGTTTTTGTTTACTAAAAATACAAGCATATTTTTTTAGTCATATGTTTTTTTCATCTTACAAATTCTTTCTGGCAAAAATGTATCCAGTAAAAACTTGTAAGTTCTTTGGCATCAAACTGTCACTTTACTCTCTCTTTTTACCAGTTTTTACTGCGTATTTGTCTAAACGAACACCTTCCAGTAAAAACTTGTACAAATTTTTGTGTTATCGAACAAACTTAATGTTATATTTTTAATTATTAAATTTTGGCACTTTATTTATATTATTAGGCCTGTTTTTTAAGCACCGGATTTATATTTGGATGTATTTTGTTTCATTTAAAGTTGTATATATATCATCTTTCAACATGAAATATATTCGGGCTAGAGATCTGTTTGTTTCGCAAAAAAAGTCCATGCCTTGTGTTTTAACATGAAAATTTTTTTATTTTTATTTAAATCTTACTCCAATTAAATTTTATAAAAATTTAAAGAAATGTTCTAAACATATAAACACAGAAACTAAATTAAGCTAAACCCGTAATGAATTTATAAAAAAATAAATGCGGTTTGGATTAAGTTTTATTCAATTCTAGGATTTGCATTTTTTCAAAATTGTGTTTCACATCATATTAGCATATAAAAGCTAGCTATCGATCAAAAAACAATGTTTTGCTTTCAATTTTTAACGAAATAATATAAATTTAATGATCGAGCCGGCGATTTTATGAGAATGATAAATAAGTAGATCTTGCTGACATATTAAATTATTGTCAAAAAATCGTCATTTTGGAAGCAAAAGTCGTCAAATAGTCATTTAGTTATTTTGGGTATTAAATATCATCAAAATGACGACAAATCGTCAAACCTGGCAACTCTGCATGCGATTGCTACTAATTCATACGTACATACATACTGTATACAAAACAAAACAAAAAAACAACAATAATTTGTGTTTTTTTTTTGTTTTTAAGTGTTGATCATGACCATGGATGGTAACCGATTCTATGTGGTTATTGGTCGTAGTAACGCTATTTTCTTTTATTTCGGTAACGGTATTTTAGGGGAAACTATACTTCAGTTATTTCGGTAACGGGATTTTAGCGTTAACGGTATTTTAGCGTTAACGGTATTTTATTTATCTCGCTAACGGTATTTTAGCGGTAACGATATTTTAGATATTTCGGTAACTTTATTTTAGGGAAAAAGATTTTTCAATTATTTTGGTAACGGCATTTTAAGGATAACGTTATTTTAGTTATACAGGAATGTTAATGCACACCACAATTTTTAACCGCATTATGCCCGAGTTTAAATGACTGTCTAGTTTATGATCATACTTTGGGAAAATATATCTATTTACAGAAGTTTTTTTGTTCAGATCTTGTTAGATTATTTTGGTAACGGTATTTTAAGGTAACGGTATTTTACGGATAACGGTATTTCAAGAATATCGGTAACGGTATTTAAGCGATAACGATAGTCAGTTGAAAGGTGTTAGAATCGGAGACGGTAATTCAGCGATATTGACAGCCATCCCTGCTTGCGTATATTCTTGTGTATAAGCATTGAATGTACGTATGTATGTATGTATGATGAAAAAAAAAAAATTTTTAGAGGTCTTCCCACATTTTCACTCATAACTTTTGAACGCGTTAACCGATTTTGATCATTTTCATTAGAAAACTGCTCATGATATCAACAAACAATTTGACTGAAAATTAGCAGTACCTCTTCTGTATTGGAGGAGTATTTTGTGTTTCCACAGACAGACGGACGGACAGACGGACAAACGGACAGACGGACATGGCTATATCGACTTCTCTATCCATGCTGATCAAGAATATATATAGTTTATGGGGTCCCAGAATTTTTTTAAAAGAATTACAAACATTTGACAAAGTGAATATACCCTCCTGCACTATGGGATGGAGGGTATAAAAAAGGAATTCATTTCATTTCTTAAAGTTGATCAGGAAATTCATTAATAAAATTTAAGTTCATATCAAAAAATGGTAATTAGGGAATGAATTCTTCATTCAAAGCTCTGGTTCTACACCATTAATACACCCACACAACTAAAACTCAACTACAAAACAGATACGGAGAAAATATAAACGACAAACACAAAATAAAAATTAGTTGGAAAGAAGCTTTTATAGAGTTAAGTTCACAACTTAGCGTTAAAGTTTAAAGTTTTAATTAAAAGTAAATATATAATTAAATTGTTTAAAAATTATTGTTCAAAAACTAAAAAATTAATTATGAAAATTGTTAATCTCTTGTTAGTTCCCAGAAGATGGTTAAAGAATTTAACTAAAATATCAAAAGGAAATATTAATTTAAATTTAAATATTAAATTAAAAATACAAACCCGTGTGTTTTTATTTTAATAAAATTATGTTACATCAAAAGACCTTAAGCCGAAATAAAAACAATTACAAGCTTCAATACAGGTAAACAATATAAACACCTTGCAAAAAGATTTTTTTATTGAAAATTTTTTTTTAAATAAAATGTGTTTGCACGGAATTTGAACCTGAATCTCTAGGTTGTCAGTCAAGCGCTCTACCATCATCTGAGCTATCTCTACATGTTATACTTGATGGATAAAAACATTAATGACTTGCATGCACAAATCAAAAATAAGCAATTAGTATAAGCATTTTAAAATTGTTCATTTACTAAATTGGCATAGGTTAGCTTTAAAAGTAATGTACAAGTAAGTCTATTAGCTTAAGTCGTTGAGAAGATATGGAACGACTATGTACGACTACTTTTTTGAATATTTTTGATATTTGGAAACGAAATATTTCAAGATCAGCTGGTATTAGCTACTTACTTACAAATCAAAAATCAGTAGTTATATATGTACTTACTAGAGTTGAAAATATAATGAGTCTAAAAATATATTTTCAATCGATTTTGCAATCATTACTTAATACAGAAAATAATGATAAAAATAAGTACTTTTTGGTAACGCATTATTTTTTATTGGGAAAATAAACTAATTAATAGTATGTCCTTATTATTTGTGTAGGGTAGAGAGTTAACTGATACTGGTAGTTCGGAAAAAAGTAATGAATACTGTTTCTACACTGGGATATTAACGATTTTTTTAACATCAAGAATCGTTAGAAAAAATTAATGAATAACTCTTCACAAATTTTGTTGTTAGTTATCGAATTTCGACAGTGTAACGACCGAATGTTGTCGTTAATAAGTTACGTAATCGTGCTTATATCTCATATCTCATATAATATTTGATATTTTCATTTACTTAAAGTTGTTCCTCTTCCATACGTGAATTTAGTAAAGTAAAAAATTGATAAGATGTTGTCATTAACTGGAAAATAGAATAAAAAAAAAACAAAAAATTTTGAATTGTAACAAATGATGTTGTTGACATAGAATAAAAATCTGGGATCGAATTACAGCATTCGGAATCGTAATTTTACTATCGAAATTATTTTTTTATTTCTGAAAATAAAATATTTAAACTAAATTTTTTCGATAAGGTATGCTGTAGTGCGGTCCTTGTTGATTGAAAATAAATATTAAACTTTGTGTTTTGGTTATTAGTATTTTTGTAGTCCCTGATTAACTGTTTTTAAACGATTTCACTCGATCACGAATGGCGTAATTCGGCCCATGATTATTTTTTTTTAAAGTTATATAATGTCACAAAATGAAGAAAACATTAACCCTTACATTTGAAAAACTTTCCATAGATATTATAAAAAATTTAAAAGCTGTCAAATGAGCTGGTCGCTGTGAACGTGCTATAGCCAAAATTATCATGCGCTGATAGCGAACATCTGTCATATACCATAATTGACCGATAAATGATTCACTAACTTGACCACTCTTTAATGAGATGTTAATTTTGGGAAAATTATTTAATTAATTGAATTAATATTTTTAATACTTACGTTTTCCATTAGTTGAGTACCAAACTTACACACATAATATACTTGCATAGTGGACGCCATAAAGAAACCAATAAATTTAATAAAATCCAATATATTTGATCCAGACGTTATTTGTACGCCAATTAAAACGATGACCAATGTGGAAATCATATAATTCAATAGAATGGATAAACTGAAAACATTATTAACCCTTTGGGCTAACCTGAAAAAAAAACATTTTTGTTTCATTTTAATAATACAAACTCTTTATTAATTACACTAGTTTACATCAAAAACGCAACAAACCTGCGACTATTCTTTTAATTTTGATTTTTGAGTAATTTGACACATATCATTTAATGGGCAATATATCTTTTGAATATTGTTTTTAAATTGGTTCAGTAGCTCTGGACTTATGGGTCGATAATTTCTTTTTTTAGACAAAAATTAAAAGTGAAAAGTTTCTATAAAATATATAAGATATTTGTCTTGCAATGAAAAATATAAAATATTTTTTTCTTTAACTTACACTTAAAGAAAAAAGTTCGTCATTTTTATGAAAAACTTCATAACTATGATGAAAAACTTCATCGATTTCTATTTTATGTAAAACTTTATAAATATAATGAAGCTGTTTCATAAAACTCAAAATTTATGAAATGTTTAGAAATATGTATGAAGAAGTTTCATAGCTTTTTATGAAATGTTTCCCAGCCAACAAAATTTGAATACCATTTTGAGGGTTCCTATTTTATGAGTCGAAAATGAATCACATAAAACATATAATTTTGAAATTTCAAAAGTTTATTCTCAAAAATTACTCATTATTCTCAAAAATTGCTCATTTTTGTGGACGAAAATATGAGCCTCCCAAAAATAATCATAAAAGAATCAAAAATTTGTAGAAAATAATTTAATCCAATAAATGGTTCAGACCTGATTCAGAAATGTTTTTTTTTTTTGGTTTATTAATTAAAAATCATATAATTACGAATTATATACTATTACCCTAACCGAGCAATAGCTACTATGGCCTTCGGCTCGTTGTAGCGAAAACAGACCAGTGCCTCTGGTGGGAATCGAACCCACGACCCCCGCACTGATAAGCCAGCACGCTACCAACTAGCCTTCCGGGCGCACTGATTCAGAAATGGAATTGCAATTGAAGTTTTTGTGCACAATTCAAAAAAGGCTCCAAGAAAATATTGATTTTTAAGCCTATATAATTTTTTTATATATTTTTTTTGAGTATTTTTTGAATCAAAAATTAAGGTTCTTTTGAAAGAACTAGTTTAATTTCTTAATTTTATTTATATATTTTGAGCCGATTTCTGGCTCATTTTGGAGCTTGTTTGCTGGCATGGTTCATAAATGCAATAACACACTGTACAAATATATTGAAGCAAATTTATAAATTTTTATTATATGTAAAATTTTCTTTGATACCTTTCCAACACAATAAAGGCTACAGCCAATGCACAGTGGGATATATCACAAAATTTTTAGAAATAATTCGACTATTTATTACTTAGTAGTCCAATTGCAATAACCTTTGGAACAGTTATAAGTGACGTAAGTTTGAGCTTAAGTTTTAATTTTAAACCTAGATTTTAAAATGCATTTCATTCTCAAACCAAACATACAGGTACCATGCAAAGTAAAATCTAATAAGAAAACAATCAACAAGAATATGTTGTGTTAAAATATTAGGATTAGTATGCCGGATTCCCAATTTGTTCCCAGTAATGATGGTAACATTAGCACTTGGACTGGCGACCCTGCCAAATGGTAAACTTTAAGATTTAAAGCTGTGGGCTAAACTTGTAAGAAAAGACGTAAATAATTCATGTAGTTCGGGTAATCAATTAACGTCAACGATTTTTTGTTGTTGGTTTATATATAATCCTGATCAAAAACTTAAGTTTCTTGAGAGTGGTGAATTAGAAGAAGACTTACGTCGAAAGAACGGATTGCCACAAGAGTTTTTTCATCTTCTCTTACATTTATTAACAAGTACCAATAGTGCTAATTGGGATGCTATTTAAAAATGTCGTAATGTACATTTAATTTTCTTTCCAACGATACCAAACACTTATATAGATGGCATGGGCATGGCATTTGCTTAACAGAAAATCATCAAAAATTACTACTTATGCAAATATGTTATGAAAGTTTCTGAATTTTAAATAGAAAGTTCAAATTACAAATTATAAAAATTTAAATTTCAAATGAAAATTATCTATTTCTAATTGATAGGAAATAAAGAAATATGTTCATACGGATTATAAAACTTGTTTGTGCAATGATGGAGATTTATGAAACATTTGACATACACTTTTATGAAACTCTTCATTATACCTATGAAAACTTCGTAAAAATTTTGAATAATTGATGACAAGCGATTTATGAAACAATTTCATTAATATGATGAAACTTTTTTCCCTGAGTGTAGTACTTCAACACAGAAAACAAGTAATTTCTAAACAAAATCTATGAAAAACACCAAAGTTATGACTCTTTATTTAAAAGTATGCAAATTTAAGATTTCATCTATATTTATCGCATGTATTTGTTGTTCGCACGCAACATGTCGCAAATATTAATGTATTGTAATCAAATTTAGCGCACTAACCACCCTATGGGGAATGGGACCGGTTCTGCGTGCCACAGGATCAGTCCCTCCGTGCCAGAGACCAGTCCTCTGTTAAACCCCACCCTATGTAAAAAACTGGCAACTTAACCATTGGCTTGTCATAGGAGGGGGTCATTTCTCCTGCTTTAAACCACATAGTGGCATGCCACAGGACTAACCAAAGATGGACATACCACAAGACAGTCGCAAATGGGTATGTCGTATAAAATAAACGAAAACTAAACAGCTTCCAATGTGTAAAAGTCTGGTCAACTGGGTTTTACTTGTTAATAAGCATTCTGGTTAAGTGGTATGTCCTCCCTTTACCAATCACAGGATTTGTAAGTTTAGGACAATTGACACTGCTTAACCCACTTCAGTAATTATACCAGTCCTGTGATAAGTCCTTCTTTAACAGTCACTTTTAGGTCAATTGAGTCCTCATTCCCCATAGAGCAAGGACAAAACCTATTAATTTTTTGTAAAATCTGTCCATGCTTAGACCTAATAGTCTTATAATAAATATGATATAGCAAATTCATAAATTTTTATGAAATGAAAAATTTTCTTTGGCATAATAATGTATTAAAAATAAATTTTTGTCATTGGCTGTATCCTTTACTGTGTTTGAATGGACACAATAAAGAATACAGACAATGACAAAAGTTTATTTTGAGTACATTATATTTCAAACCCAAAATTTTTGCAACTGTAATTCAGAATATACATATCAGTTAAAACTCAGAATATCAAACTGATATTCAGAAAATATCAATCGAAATTCATTTTTATGAAAATTCAAATAGATATCTGAATTTTAATTTATATATTTACACGGTTCATGAAAAGACAAAGATTTATGAAATATTTGACCATGCACTAAAATCAATATGAGACTATTGATAAAGCACATTGATTTATAGTCGTGAATTGCTACTGAAAGCATCATTTTGTATTCAACATCTTTAAAGATAAAATAATTTTTTATTTTGTAAAACATTTCAAGCGCTATTACTACTGACAAATAATTTTGTGCTAAAACTAATTAAAAACCATGCCTCTGAAAAAACGATCTCATTTACTTGGTACCACAGCACAAGCTAAGAAAGCTCGCCTTAGACGAAAGTCTGAGATATTGGAGCAGACCCAAGACAATCTGAAGCCAGGGCTGCCGAATCTCCTCAGCAAAGCCATTTCCTAGTTTAAAATTTTTTCTACATTCAAAAATCACAGTTGACCCGGGAAACACGGGTCACTTCAGCTAGTAATTAATAAAATTCAGATAAAAGCATTCAAATATGTTTAACACATGTTTTCTAATCAGTACCAAACAAGTTTCAGTTAATTGCAGAGCATATTCTTACAAAATAACGATTTTAAATGATGCATGTTGTCGGGTTGGATTCGATTACCACCATAGTAGCTAGTGCTCGGTTAGGGAAATAGTATATAATTTGTAATTATATGATTATTAATTAATAAAATAAAAAATGATGCATGTTTAAAATTGTATTTTTTCCCCTAGTAAGGCCCGTAATTTCAAGGAAATGATACCTACCGGTGCTTAGATACCTACCGTGTACACGAACAAAATCCAGTAGGTATCTAAGCACCGGTCGGTATCTATTGCTTGAAATTACCGGCATAAATACATACAAAATTATTTTTAAAAAGAATGTCAAATAATGTGTTAGGTTAGGTTCACCTAATCCTAGTTAATTTATATGGTTTTTAATGCTCGAAGTCCATACTTTAAAACCGTATTAAAAGTTATTCGTAGTTTATTCCGGTATATGAATTGATAAAAAATTTTAAACAAAAAACTAGGTTTTTTGGTAAAAGTTAAATTTTTGAATATTTTGAAAAGTGGAGCTAATCTTAAAATTTTGTGTTCATATACGTGATCTACGTCCTAAAATCTATCAAAATTGATAAGTTGCATATCCGAGGCATTTTAGTGTTTAACAGAAAATTGTATTATTTTTTTATATCTAGGGGAGGTCGGGATATTCTTGGACACACTTTTATTTTCTCCAGAAACTCTAAAAAAATAGCTTTTTCTCAAAATTTCAAAGCTTGATTTTGTGGAACGATAAATAACCTTTCTTTTGGTACCAGCAATTTGACCTAACTGTTTAAAATTGTACACTCTGTATCAGTTGGCGCAAAAAACTGGTTTTTGAGATTTTAAAAAATCTCGGGGTATTATTGGACAGTTTTGTAAATCGATAAAAAATGAATTTTACTGCTGGAAAACGTTTATTTGTTAATGAAAATGAAAGAATATATTATAATGAATAAAATAAAGTGAAAAATATCGATGAAAATTATTGAGAATCGCAGTTAACGCACATGAAAGTGTTCGGGTTTGCTCCGGCACAACTCAAGTGAACACCTCGATCACAAGCAATACAATTGGCTGTGTTTCGGCGATTTTCTTTCTTGGGCATATTTTTCATGCAAATTATGCAAAAATCAAAATCGGAGACGGTTTTCTCTTTTGTGCAGTCTTTGATTTGCCACGGCCTTTTTTCTTCTTTGCTGCTGGTGTGTCATCTTTCTCCGATAAACTTTGCCGCTTCTTCTCGGCCTTATCACGTTGCTCAGACACATTTTCTGGCGATGTCAAAACGACCGACTTCATTGGCTTACGGCCACGATTTGACTTTTTCGCTGGCGTGCCAAGTTTTAACGGACCTACCAATTTTAATGTCCTTTTTTGCATTATAACGCGGCGTTCTGTCAAAAAAAATTTAAACGGACAAAAAAACGATTAAAAATTGCCGAAAAGCTAATGCTTTGTTGAAATTATGCATGAAAAATCACTTATACGCATCAAACACGCGAGGTTATGTTGCGAACTGACCAGAATTAAGTGTCCAATAATACCCCGACAAAAGTGTCCTATAATACCCCTAACGCTAATTTTTACAAAATATCGTCGTATAAGTAACACAATGCAAATTTCATACAAAACTCTTATGTGCGTCGAAAGCTTAAAGTTCAAAAAATATTATAAATATAAGGATATTGTCCTAACAAATAATCTATAGAGTTTTGTTTTCAAATTTATTCTTTGACCCTTTCAGGAATGTGTTGATAGATCTATTTCGGGAATTTTCTAGGTTCCCATCATCAGAACACGTTTTGAAAGCGGTAACAATCCTATGCGTGTTCTGATGATGGGAACCTAGAAAATTCCCGAAATAGATCTATCAACACATTCCTGAAAGGGTCAAAGAATAAATTTGAAAACAAAAACTCTATAGATTATTTGTTAGGACAATATCCTAATAAAGAAATATAGAGTATGGCCTCGAACTTGAATAATTTTCATTTTCATTGCAAAATTAAAGGTCGAAAAACATAATTTTTATTTTTAATAAAAATTATATTAAACTATTATAAATATATTTTTTTTTTTAAATGCTTTGAATTTATTTATTTTTATGTGTAGAGCACATGTTAAAAACTTATTAATAATTAGTGATTTGATGAGTGTTTTAAAAACCACAGGGTTTTTCTTTTCAGAGATGGTGTATTAGATAAATCAATAGAAAAAAATCAAAGTTTTAAATACAAAAAAAAAAATAGCCAAAAATCAGTGACAAAAATGTTAAAACAAAGGGAAAAAATGTAAAAAAAACATTAAAAGGTTAGATAAGCAGGTGTTTTTTTATTTCAATTCAATACTGAGTAGTTTTCCAAACTTGGAAAAAACTAACCCTTAAGACTAGTCATGCCAGCACGCATAACTTCGTTGACCAGAAATAGATTTCTGGCTATAACTGAGCAGGAATTCAAAATTTGCTTCTTAGCATTATAATTATCATAAATACCCAAATCGGCAGATTTCATAGCTTCGCCGGAAGATAAATCCAAACCTACCGGATCAGGATTGAGACGATCTTCTTCAGTCAATGTAACAATAGTATCCTGGGCATCATAACCACTATTGATGGCCAAATTTTTAGGTATAACCAATAAAGCCTCAGCAAAAGCTTGGATACCCAAACGTACTTTACCCTTAACGGTATCTTTGTATTTCATCAATTGACTAAAAGCTCTAATTTCAAAAGCTCCGGCACCAGGAATGACAGCTTTATCATTAATTGCATTATTCATAGCTCTTAAACCATCTCTAATGGCATCTTTAATTTGTACAATGGTATGTTTGTTGGAACCCTTTATGAGAATGGTAACAGATAAAGGATTTTTACATTCTTCAACAAAAGTGTATTTATTTTCACCCAAAGTATGTTTATAAACAACACCAGCATAACCCAAATGAGATTCTTCCAAATCGTCAAAAGAGTTCATCGCAGTACCACTACATGCCAAAGCCAAACGTTCCATATTACGGCGCTTAGCACGACGCAAAGCCATAATACCTTCTTTGGCCAAAGCATCCAAAGACATGGGATCAATACCCTTTTGATTAATGACAACAAACGATTTTTCTGTGCCATCGCACACCTTACGTTTCAATTCAATGATTTTCTTAACTCTTGATCAATAAAATCACGTTCAGCTTTAACAAATTTCTCACGTTCTTCTGCAGTCTTATAGAAGAAACCAGAATTTACCTCAGATTTCTCATACTCCAAAGAAACGTTGCAAGTTAAAATATATCAATTTTCTAAACGTTTTGGCATATCAGGATGTCTAGCACCATGATCCAAAACCAAACCCTTAATCAAAGAAGTATCAGTAGAGGTCTTGTGTTGCATTTCCATAATTTCAACCATAAACAAATCAACTGGTTTATCTTCTTTACGTATGGCCAAAATAGCATCAACACAAACATCGGTAAGTAATTCAGCTAAAGCAGGATGAACCTTAGTTTTTAAACTAGTATTGGCTACCTCAGCAAGACTCTTTTTACTGATTTCAATAGGAGTCCTCATGGTTTCCAAAACAGCTAAAGCTTGTTCACGGGCCTTTTCAAAACCTTCGGTAACAATGCGTGGATGTAAACCTTCAGCCAAAAAGATATCAGCTTGTTTAAGAAGTTCACCAATAGAAGAACGGTAGAAGTGGTACCATCACCAGTAGAATCATCTTGAGCGGTACTAGCGCGAGCAATCATAGAAGCAGTTGGATGTTGAATTTGCATTTCATGCAATAAAACATTACCATCCTTAGTAATTTTAATATCGCCAGCACCAGAAACCAAAATTTTCATTGTTCCCTTAGGTCCCAAATTGGGTCGCATCACATCTTGCAAACCCTTGGCAGCTGAGATGTTAATGGCCAACGCTTGGGCAGCCCGAGCAAATTCGGCTTTTGGATTCAACAAACTTATGGAAGCCATTGTAAATCGTTTTTTATTATATTTTCTTTAACTCAAACTTTTCAGTATATATTAAGAAAATTGCAGAGTTCGTATGGCCAAATTGACTGGGTTTGCGACAGAACACTTCGTCGAAAAATGTTGTCAAAATGAACAAAACACTAAGTGAAAAAAAAACACTTTACAAACATCAAAATTGTGTTTGCTGTGATAGCGAGGTAACAATGCGTCAAAACAAGTCAAGTGCGCAATAAAAAATGAGATCATAATACGACGAGTCTATGCTAGTTGGTGAAGACCCCAAGCGTTACAAACGGGAAAATATCGCGCTGTCCAACAATACCCCGTGTCCAATAATACCCAGACCTCCCCTTTATTAAATATATATTTATTTTAGTTAGATTTTTACAACAACAAGAAGAATAAAACATTTTATTGAAAAATTTTAACGGTCACAACGGATATGACAGACAGTGTAATTCAATTATTTTTTTTTTTGTAATAATTCCAATTAGTAATAAAATTGTAAATAATATTTTAAAATTTAACAATAATTTTTTTAAATTAATTTAATTTTAATTAATTTTAATTTAAATAATAAAAAAAAAACCATAAAGACCCCCCTGGAATACTCCTACTTACCCCTCGGGGTCCGAGGACCACCATTTGGGAACCGCTGATTTAATACACAATAAAAAATTAGTTGCATGTTTGTCGCTTAAATATTTTTTTAAATTTGCTAACTAGGGTTATTAAAAACTTACTCATTTAAAATATCATGTTTTTCCAAAATAATTTTTAACTCCTGCAAATCTTTTGCATAATTCGTTGGTTTAAAATTGCGTATGCGATAACATAAATAATCAAATTGTAAATTAACCACATAAATTGTACACAACAATAGCATATCGGCGGCAACAAAATAACATGATATAGTACAACCACCCAGAAATTGTGTACTATAAGCAATTATATATCCGATTCCTTGTGATGCATCAAATGGATATGTTATAAAATATGGAGTACGTTTTATGAAAACAGTATTCTCATCCTTACTGAGTAAATACTCTACGGATGATTGAACCATCGGAAATATAATAAACATTAAGGCAATGGCAAAATGACTAATGCTCATAACTTTTGAAAGACGCATTATATAGGCATAACCCTCTACCAAGCGAAAGTCACGTTTCTCTTCGGCTGTCCGCGGAAATAAAGGTTCTAAGTCCTTCAACACGCGGTGAAGTGTCTTGCGTCCCAACGCAACGGAGCACATTTTAAAGCAAGCATTTGTAGAAAATGCCAAATATAAAAACCATTGAGTACATTGTACCATACTTTCGAATTCTTCGAATAAATAATAAGAGCTTTTTAATACAAAGTTCACGCACAAATTGGTTAAGGTGACTGCCAATACGAATTTATCTCTACTTGTCATTGAATCATTTTCATCCCATTTGAAAAGTTGTATACCCACAACACTGTAAAATTGAAATGGTAAACGCACAAAATCGCGAAGTGTACGTGAAGATTTTTCACTTTTATTCATTTGAATATTTGTTTTTTTTTTCTTCGGTTAGAATAAATTACTTTTAATAATCTGTTATGCACTGTTTAAAGTTCTTGGTATATCAATGATATTTATATAACTTTTCACACCAATATACAATTTTTGCAATATTAGAAAAATATTTTTTAATTATAGGTTTTTTTGTGAGGCAACAAAGTATATCTTTTAATTTAAATAATCATAGACCAAGTGTCAGAATGTTAACGCATAGAATGCTTTACGCATAACGAAATAGTTGGTAAGGCGTAATATACTTTAAACATTGTACATGTCCGAAGGTTTATATTAGCACTAGCAATAAAAAACCCGGTACTTCGTTACCGGCAGTTTCAAATATTGAAAAAAATATTTAGAAGAAAATTTAATTCTTTTTTTATTATCATTTGTATTTATATCTCCTGATGAGATTTATTCAATATTTTGTTTATTGTTATTTGTTAAATATATATTTTTTTTAGTTAGATTTTTACAGGAAGAAGAAGAAGAAACCGTTTTTATTGCAAAATTTTAAGGACACAATGGATATGTCAGACTGCCGCAGTTTCGTCCCCTCCAAGGACCCGTATCAATTGAACAAAGTATTTTAAATTGTTAAATTGTTCTATATGAAAACTTTTTACTTTTGTCGTAGTGAGTTTCAAACCCACAGCCATAATACAACAGGCTATGAATCGTAGCATCACTCAGTCTGAGTCTATTTTGAGTTATAACGGCTTAAAAGAAATCAGTTTTAGATTTTGCGACTTAAAAATCTGACTTTTAATAACATTAAGAAACAATAATTATTTCTAAGTCAATGATACATAAAACTTAGGGCTATAACTAAATTTTTGGCCTAGTACTGCGAGGTGGACAATATTGTATCATTAACGAAAAACATTATTTTGAGTCATTTTTTATATCAATTCAAGATAAAATTTTATTTTTTATTAAAAGTCGCGTATGACAAAATATTTAGGAATCAAAGTTAAGTTAATTAAACGAGCTTTCAACCTACATACATTCATAATAATCCATGCTAAAAATACAAAAAAATGTCAAAACCACAAAAATGTTTGTAACATAAACAAATTTTTGTGTATTTTACAAAATTTTTTATTATTTACACATTTTTACGAATTTTTTACGCATTTATTTTTATCAGTGTGTCGGATTCCTATTTTCATTTATAAAAATAGAAGTTCCATCTCTGCCTTTGTTATAAACTGTTATAATGTACTTTGCCTAAATTTATATTTTTAAAATCAAGTGTTCATAAAATTTAGAAAATATTTTGTACGAAAGAAAATTATAAAATAAATTCATTCTGTCTTGAAACTTAAAAGAATACAAACATTCTTATTGGCGCCCAACTAAATATTATTGAAAATAAATATTTTCAAAATAATTTTCAACATCCAGCTCTATTGGTGAAAAATATTCTGTGAATATTTTTGGTGTAATCCTGAAAAATTTTTGAAGATAATTTACTGTTTGGTGATCCAGCTAAGATTACTTCTAAAATTTGAAAATAACATCCCGTTTGCGTGGCAGTTTTCCTTTTGTTGATTGGGAATTTATCCCTTAAGTGATTCAGATCAAGCTTGGATAACATCTTACAATTTGGAAATTATATCCCGTTTGCGTGGCGATGTACCAATTGTTCGGATCTCAACAATCAATATTAAAACTTTTTTCCGAGTGATACCCTGGGCTGAAATTTTAAAATTGTGTCTTTTCGCTTGGTAATCCAGGCATACTTATATTGGACACCCATTACGGTTATCCCGGAATTTTTCTGATTTGGACTCGTATCTTGATACGTGCTTGCGTTAAGAGGCTTGGCTTTGGCAGTTTACTTGGTTCCTGCTGTTCTAGTTGGTGTTTTCCTGCTATTATCAAATTCTTAATTGGTTCAAGTTATTTATAAAAAAAAAAAAAAAAAAAAAAAAAACTGTAAGTTTCATTTGATTTTTTATTACAATGCCACGTGTCAGGAGATCGATATCTCCAACTTTGGATGGTAGTAGTGCTCCAGGAAATCCTGTGTCTACCTCATCCAATCCTTCTATTACGCTTTCGGATACACAGTTTCGAAGTTTGTTCCAGGAAGGGATTAGTGTCGAAAGCTTAGCTGGTTTTTCAGAAAAGTTTAACGGTGAATTTAATAGGGACATTTTGGAAACTTTTATATCAAATCTTTTGATATATAAAGAGGTTAAGCGTGTACCGGATTGCCACAGCTTTTAGAGAATTGCCTCTTTTGCTTCGCGGATATGCAGCAATTTGGTATTCTGGAGTCGTTTTTGAAGTAGACAGCTGGGAAAACCGCTATAAAACGACTACGAGACCATTTTGCTCCATCGCGACAACCGTACGAAATTTACCAGGACATATTTAATAATCCTCAGAAAGTGGGGGGAAACAACGGACGTTTTTGTAGGTCATAAGAGAGCTCTGTTTGCTCAACTTCCTTCTCAAAGATTGACTGCGGATGATCAGTTAGACATGGTTTATTGGTTACTTCGCCTGGATGTTCAGAAAATGTTAAACGTTATGAAATAAGTAACTTTTCGGATCTAGCTATAAAAGCTCGAATATACGAGGCTCAGCTTAAAATAAATCAAAGCTATCAAAATTCTAACAACGAAAATCAAGAGCTAAATCCAAAAGATGTCAATTTTGTCGATCTAAGACCCACGACATCGAAGAATGCAGAAAGTTAAAAGCATATAAAGAAAAAGAAACAATGCAGGAATCAATTAAATGTTTTAAAATGTGGAGAGCCCGGTTATTATCGGTCAAACTGTCCTAAATGTGTTCCATATAGAAAAAACATGGGTAACGTAGTTAATAACTGCAATTATATTAATATTGAAAAAAACAATGGTCTGCCTAAAGGAGTTTTTACGTTATAACCAATTCCAAGAATTGGCATGTATTGATTCTGCATCTCGTACTAGTATGGCTAGTTACAATTTCTACATTTATCTCAAAAACCACAAATCACAATTTTAATATGTCTGAAGTTGCAATAACTCTCGCCGACGGTGCAACCAAAATGCAAAAAGTTTTAACTACTTATGTAGATATAAACTTTGGAAATCGTGTGATTAAAACATTTTTTATGATTTTACCAAATTCAAGATCTAAAAACACGTTACTCGGAATTGATTTTTTTGGAAAACGCTGGTATAATACTTGATGCATCACAGATGGTTTGGTATTTCGCAGATCAACCACTCATAAAATTTGAATATTTACCCGAACTTGAATTTCAAACGGCATATCAGGAAAACTTAAATCAACCACAAGTTGGGAAATTACGAGAAGATAAAGCTGAAGTATGTGATGCTAAAGAAACTCTATGATATGTTTAAATCAGCTCTTCCTCTACATGTTGTAACTCCAAAAAGGAAATGTACAACAAATATTTTTTTGAAACATGTTCGTGGTGAATTTTATGATGATGATGAATACTTATTCGGTCCTCCAATACAAAAGATGGAATTCAATATTGTCGAAGTTGAACTTAGAGAAAATGAGGCAGATAATTTAGTTAATGACGAAAGAAACACATTTAACGATCTTTTGAACCGTTTTGTAATGTTGTTTGATGAGGTTTACACGGCAAAAAACAAATGTTTATCATGCAATAAATACAATGAGTAAAGAACCGATATGTTCTCGATCGTATAGATTGTCTGGACCGCGTAAAGATCAACTTAAAAGAGAGATAGATATGATGCTACAAAATGATGTAATTGAAGAAAGTGATACTCCATGGGTTTCACCAGTGGTAATGGTTCCTAAAAAGGATGGGAAAATTCGTGTATGCATAGATTACAGACGATTAAATGAGATTACAGTTCCTGATCGGTATCCATTACCGAGAATTGATGATTTACTTCACGCTGCTAAGAAAACAAATTTTATGTCAACATTGGACTTGCAAGTGGTTATTGGCAAATCAATATTAAAGAAGATCATATGGATAAAACTGGATTCATTACAACCTTTTGGAACATATCGTTTTAAAAGAATGCCTTTCGGTCTTCGAAACGCTCCAGCAACATTTCAAAGGGCAATGGATCAAGTTCGTAACGGTTTACCACAAATTTCAATTCTTATTTATCTTGATGATATTATTATTTGCTCCAGCACACTAGAAGAACATATTTCGGATGTTGAAGCTGTATTTAAACACCTTTTTGAAAAAGGCTTTCGTGTAAATCGGGAAAAATGCAAATTTTTATGTAAAAAAATTAATTTTTAGGACATACTCTTTCGGCAGAGGGTATTCATGTTGACAAGAATAAAACAGACGCTATACTAAAAATGAAAGAGCCTCGGAATGTCAAGCAGCTTTTGACATTTTTACAAACTTGTTCGTGGTATAGGCGTTTTATAGATAATTTTGCTCATGTAAAACCATTAAGTTTTTTAACAAAAAGAACGTTCCTTGGCAATGGAAAGACGAACAACAACATTCCTTCGATAAACTAAAATCTTTGCTCGTGTCCCCACCAATTTTAAAACAAGCCAATGAAAATATACCATTTCTTCTGAAGACTGATGCCAGTGGATATGCTATTGGGGCAGTTTTAGTCCAGGGGGAGGGTGACGAAGAACACCCAATTGAATATGCAAGTAGATTATTAACTAACGCTGAAAGAAACTATTCAACAATAGAAAGAGAAGCCTTGGCAATTATTTGGGCTGTAAATAAATTTCGAGGTTATTTTGAGGGAACGAAACTTATTTTGTTAACCGATCACCAACCTCTTAAGTGGTTAATGAGCCTTAAATCTCCATCTGGAAGATTAGCCAGATGGGCTCTTCAACTTCAGTGCTATGATATAGAAATAAAATATGTAAAAGGAAACTTAATAGTGTAGCGGATTCATTATCAAGACCAATTTTGTCCTGTGACATTAATTTATTTGAAATTACTTTTCCATCCAAAACTGCAAAAGAACTAAGAACTGAACAATTAAAAGATTCTGACTAGCTAAAATCACAAAGTCACTTGAATCTGATCATGAGAATGAAGATCTTGCTTTGAAATTTATACAACTTGGATATATTATAATAATGGTGTTTTATATCGATATTCTAGAGACTCAGAAGAAGCTCAACTTTTAGTTCCTGCTCACCAAAGAAATGAAATTATTAGTGAATTTCATTCATCAGATGTTAGTGGACATTATGGTATTGAAAGAACTAAAGCTAAATAAATAAAGAAACATTTCTTCTGGGCAACTTTAAACAAGGACGTAGTTCAATTTGTAAAGAATTGTGGAAAATGTCAACGTTATAAGCCTTTAAATACAAAGCCTTCAGGCCTTTTTAAATCAAGTCCAAGTTATCAACGGTTTGAAGTTTTGGCAATTGATTTGTTTGGTCCCTTACCTGTAAGTGATGGTTTTAAATATATTTTTATTATTGAAGATACCTCAACACGATGGGTTGAAATATTCCCTCTTAAAGAAGCAACAGCGGCTTCATGCGCCGGCATATTATTAAATGATGTTTTTTTACGTTTTGGTTTACCAAGAAGAGTTATAAGTGACAATGGTCCACAATTTATTTCATCAGTGATGCAATTTTTAATTCGTTCTTTGGGTATTAACCAACAATTAATTCCTCTATATCACCCGCAGGCAAATATGGGGGAACGCAAAAATCTAGATTTGAAAATTCGATTATCAATTTAGTTGAAGATAAACACAATACCTGGAATTTATTTTTGCCTGCTGTTCGTTTTGCCTTAAATACAACTGTTTGTCGTAATAACTGGTCATACACCAGCATATTTTAAATTTTGGTCGAGAATTACGTACACCTGTTGAAATTTCCCATGATTTATCAAAAATAATTTATAACGATAAATTTGTCGAAGAACTGTCACCTCAGTTAGAGGCTTTTACAGAAGTTTTTGAGAACATTCAGAGCAAAGACTTTAACAAACGAAATAATGATGTTAATTGCGTAAATAAAGGACGTCTGGATAGTTATAGTTATGGCATTGGGGATTTAGTTTTGGTTTTACTACGCATGTTTTTAAGCGACGGAGCTAAGAATATTACTTCGAATTTTGTACCGAAAAGGGATGGACCCTATATTATTTTGAAAAAGTTAGGAGAGAATACATACGAACTAGGTGGGGTAGACGACAGGGTTTCTATTGGCACATACCATTCGTCGGCATTATCTCTTGTACATTGTAATTCAAATCAAGTGAAACCCATTATATCCTATAAAAGAAAACGAGGGTCGCCCTCGTAAGTTTGTTTAAATTAATTTTGTGTTGGTTTAAATTATGTATTGTTAAATTATTTTTTTTAACCATTTTCTTTCATAAAGTTAAACTCAAGTTTAAAAAGAAAACTTTAGTTTTTACTTTATGAGGGGG